>JAVDOI010000001.1:44988535-45118535 GCA_032191485.1 Leptoclinus maculatus | reverse complement strand
CTCAGTCAAAATCAATCTCGCGTCTCCAGTTTGTTCAAAAAGCTGCGGCTGGAATTCAAACTGGCACTAAACGTAGAAACTGTTTTACCCCAGTCTTAGCAGTAAGATTAGTTCCAGTAAGGTTCAGAATTGATTTGAAGACTTAACTGATTGTTTTTAAAGCACAGACAGGTCCTGCCTCTAGCTATATGGCTCCTGGTGAGCTGGAACGCAGCCTTAGATCCTCATGGAAGGCTCTTCTGGTTGTTCCAGGTTCAAGACTGAATGTGCTTTCTCTGCTTATAGAGCTTGTATAGAGTTTATAGATACTATTAGTGTGCACCTGTACGTGAACGAATTGCCTGAGGAAATAAAGATAGCAAAATCAGTTTCATCTTTTAAATCCCTTCTAAAAACACACTTTCATCAACAGGCTTTTGTGTGAATCACTCCCTCTGGACTTTTAAGTTTTGATCTGTTCTTAATTCTATCTCTGGTGGATCTTTGGTGTGATGAGTTGCATCTATTTACCTCATATATTACCTTTTATTTCTATTTTTTATTGCTGCTGCTTTGGGGTAATATTGTATCTAAAGCATTTTGTAAACATTGTTTTTTTAAGTGCTACACAAAGACAGATTATTAGTAGTAGTAGTAGTAGTAGTATTGTTATTATCAAGTGCTGTGAGACATCAGTCAGCAGTGACAATGATCCATAAAACACAACCCCTATCAAAGTGACATTCACTGCAGCACAGGCCTGGTGGAATAAGTGGATTAGATGTGAACTGCATGGTTAGTGAGCACAATCCAGTCGCACTGAATCAGGCCCAATCAGTGCAGAACATTGGGCATGAAGTGACCCGCTTCAACAGGACTCGCATCGGGTGGGTCCGCATGTGCGTTTGAGTGTGTACATGTCCCCTGTGCATGAGTCCATGCATATAAACTCAGAAGAATTCTCCTTGACCATCGTCACTCTAACTAGTCAAGGACAGCACGTCCAAATGCAAATATGCACGCACACACACACACACACACATACACACACACACAACACTAAAGTACATATTCAATTTGACTTCCATTTTCTCTGCCAGTGCTTCGTCAAACTGCTCAACCTAGAAAGTCACAGCTTCCTTTTTCCGCCTCATCACCGTTTAGCCCACTTTTTTTCTAGAACAAACAGCTGGAGTTCTGAGACTTAAACTGCCTAGTGTACTGTAATACATTCTCCCACTGAATATGCACTTTCTACATCAGCATTCTGTTGTTTGTCTGTGTGTTGGTGCGTATGCACATGTTTATTTGTCTGTGTAACATAGATCAGCCACACATTGTTACCTATGCAGGCATTTTCAGTAAATATGTATTTACTGTACAGTATAAATGTACTCGGGTTGAAGAAGTGGTAATAACACAATTACTCATTTGTTTCAGTACACCACTATCATTACCGCCAAGTATTTCACTGAAAACCTATAGTACGTTGGCAAAAGGTAAAGTCAGTGAGTACAGATGAAGACATGAAATGACTCATGTTAATACACAGGAGACTGCAGCATACCTCACAAGTTATGACAATGAATGCATAAAATCACTCTTATGTTTAAGCTGCATTGTAGTCGGTTGGTTCTCTCCAGCCAGCTTGGTGATTTCCAACCGCCATGACAAATAAGCTTCAATCATATGTTCCACATGTTTTGGACTTTCTCCTTGACTACATTTGTGGATTGCTCTTGACTTTTCTCAGATCTTTAAAAAAAAAAGTGTATTTACTGAAGCGTCGTCAGAATCAGAAATAAACTGTATAGCCTAAGCCTCTATAAGCAGTTTTATTGAGATTCCTTTTAGCAAAATGCTCCGATTGAATTTGAGTCCCCTCTGGTAAACAGTGTGTATGGCTAGGGCTTTTATTGTGAAAGGTAAGAATGGAAGGAGTAAATCAAGTTTGAAAATGTCCATTCCACACAAAATGTTGGTTTGATGCCTTTATTCGCTGTGCTCGGTAAAATCGACTTCATTCCGAAATAAAAATAAATAAATAAAGAATTTAAATGTTTTTTAACCACGTACTACATTCGCATGCAATGTGACAATACTGATCACAACAGTTTGAAACAATATCTCCTATTGGTAGGTATAAGAGCCTGTGGAAATGGAGATACAAGGTGCTGTACTACTTATAGAAGACTCCGATAGTGCCTGCAGTGGTCAGAACTATGAAAGTGCTACATAAGTTTCACCTCGTGTTTCACCCAGTGCTTTCGTCTTCTCTGTCCATCTCCTTCCAGCTGCAGTCGTTCCTGCAGGTCAACGTGTTCCAGGTGCGGGTGGACGAGTGTCCTAGCTCAGAGTGTGCCGGGGCCGGCGGCTGCACCAACGTTTTGAACGTGCGGGACACACCCACGGTCGTGGATTGCGGGACCATGAGTCTTGTATCGGTGACAGTGGAGTCCGCGGCGGTGTGCTCCTGCCCAGGGAGAGAGCAGTCCCATCAGCCCTGCACTGCATATCCCAGAAACCCCTGCTTCAACGGCGGCGTGTGTGTTGACACTCAGCATGGCTACAGGTGAGTGGGAAGTGAACGCCATTCATAAAACACAGCCTGAGGGGCAAGGTTTAGCAGCGAGCTGTTGCTTTAATAACATGCAACAAATGACTTGTTATTCCAGTTACATTATGACGGTTACCAATTTTCAAAATGTTGATGCCTGCCCTGAGGTAGCAGAGCCTAAAAATTAGTGGAAATAAAAACAGTTATAGCTTAATTTATAATCCTCCTTTTACTTTATCACAGCAAAAAAAGACAATAACCCAGGGCAATAATGCTGTTTAGTTTCCCCAGTCAATTACAGGAGAGTAAACATGGAGCTTAGATATGGCTGAAGCAGAAATAGCTAAGAACAGTAAAAATATGAATAAATGAATACAATGATGCAATATTCTGAAACTGTTTACATGTAAATGCGTTGGTATTGCTGTATTGCTGTGCTGGTGTTTAGCTGTGGTTGGATTTTTACTGAAAGTTCATGCTGACACATATGCATTACTTTTGTTTCACAAAATGCAATGAAGATGTGATTTTTGCATATATATATATATATATATATATATATATATATATATGCAACAGTGTTTCTTTTGTGTCTTTTGCCCATGAGGCCGCTGTTCATTTCCCATGTAAAAAGAGAAGTCAGCGTTGATTTATTGTTCACGTAAATTGCATACTTCAGTAACAGCACTAAGTATTTCATGATTTATTCCTGAATCTAACCAAGTACTTGTGTTAGTTACTAAGTTGTTTCCTGTGAAGACGGAAGTTTATTTTGAAAAGACCGTTTGCATTTAAAAAGTGGAAACTGCCACGTGTGGCTGGCTATCATAGGAAAATGCATGAAAAATAAGGAGACTTTTCATAGGACATCATAAGAACCGTTGTATGAGGATACGTTGCCTGCTGAGATAAAAAAAAAATTGCAATACGTTAACTATGTTAATAATGGCTTACAAAAAGACGACCCTGGAGCCAATCCAAATTCACAGCTTCACAGCTTTTTTTTGGTATGGTCATCCTGAAGTTTTTTTTTTTTAATAGTTAAGGGACAAAAATGTTCTTTCAAAAACATAAATAAGTAGATAATTGAACCATGTGCCCTTAACAGGAAAGCCATCTTCTACATACCCGTTGACTGATCAGTTCTGGACACACATACCGTACTTTAATGCAGTTTCCACTAATATTGGCTCAACTATTTTCCCAACACATAATCCATGAAAACTTTGCTATCAGAGGCGCTTAAAGTTACATCAAAGAACATGGTAAACTAACTGGAAATGCATTCAATGATTAATAATCTCAGGATTTTAGAGATTGTTAATATAATACATAGGCGTGTATCTGCTCGGCTGATACATCAATCCTAAATCCCAAGCACCTTGGGTTGATCAGTTAACATCTTTTAGTGCTAGTTTGATGCCAACTTTCTGGTTCTGCTAGACCAATGCTCAAGTTTAGCTGTTCTACTACCTGGCCTCCAGACTCGGGGGATTAGCTGTGTGGTTATGAAGGAAAGACGTGTGGCACAGTAATCAGATTCCTGTTTGGCTGATGCTGTTGCTGTCCCAACTGCAAAGCAGCTCACAGGTATGTATGAGCGAGATACCGAGACAAAGACTGAGTCCGTACCACATTAAATGCTGTTGAGCCTAAACGCAACATTTCAATCATTTCCAGCTCTTTCCATGGTGAATGAAGACCGCTGTGATATTTTACGATCAGGGGAGAAGATGAAAGTGAAGGGAGGAATTAGAAGGAAATTAGGAGGAGTGAACATAACCTCAAAGCATATGCTTTTGAGACTGCGAGGGAGAGATGAAGGCAAAGTGCCTGTGGGGGGTTTTGTGTAACTGCGTGCGAGTGCGTTCATGCTGTGTTTCGTTTAGAGGCAAATTCTCTCTCAAATGATGTCGGTGATTAAAGAATGTGAAGGAAAACGAACACTTCAAAACAAACAACCTGCCCAATGCCACTAAAGAGAACTTACATTTAATACTATGGCATCAAATGTTCTAATAATCCCATAACCGCTGAGCTCTTAATTTGAACTCCCAGGTCTTTTCACACTTATTTTGCTCATTAACAGCCGAGTGTGTTGTTTGACGTTGCTGGTGTGTTGCAGCTGTAGACAAGGTGAATTAAAATGAAGTTGCAATTAGTATTTTTATTGATGCTGAAGGGAATTTCTTGAACCTTGTTGCGGTTGATAACAGCCGCTACGGCTGAACATCACCGGAACAATTTCTAATTTTGAATGGGGAAGTGTTGGCAGAGTTGTCAGAGTCAGCCCCAACATGAGGCGAGGGGAATGTAGTTACATCACACATGTTTGAGGAGTTTATTTAAACTCTAATGTTTACTCACCAATCAAGCGACAAAAGTGACATTAAGGCACCGGATGACTGCAATAAGTACCATTATTTGTTATTTTGTGTTCATATACAACTATTCTGCATCACTATACGGCAAAATACTTGACATCTTTTGAAGATTTGTTCCTACTGCATATTTACTCATGAACTTAACAGGAAAATCACTGTCAGTGATTTTGATAGACATGATAATGTTTACAATGGCTTCTATTCTTACTGCCTTATCTGTAATAGCAGGTGGAAATTACACACTTAGTCATCTCTGCTTGTGGCAACTGAAACATAGTTACTTAGTTAAGGTTTAAAATACTAATGGGAATGAGTTGCATCTAAATTAAGAGACCCTTATAGGACCATACCAAGTGCCTTGGTTCTTAGTAACCAAGACCAGACTCAGGACCCAACTCAGTCCACGCAGTTTCAACTGAACTCACTATCACGTCTGCTCATCGAGTGCGATGGGATAATATTATTTTTAGTGCTCGATTGTTAGGACATACTGTATACTGCTACTACTTTTCAATTAGGGCTGCTTCTTAATTGATGCAGCATCATGCCGCTGTCTGTGTTTAATGTCCCCTCTCTGTTTGGGTTTGTTCTGGTAAACCACATTTTGGATGGGGTCTATTTACTTTTGAACAGGGTCTTGTCTTTTTATTTGAGCGTGTGAAGTTCAGTTATGTTTTCCCACATACGCCCAAAACGTTCTCTGAAGACCTTGAATATGAATGTTATTTGTTGGAAGGGTTGCACTGAGACATCATGTGCTGAGAGTTCTCCGTGCTCTTCTAAGATAGCAGAGACAGAGTGGAGTGAAAGTGTCAAATGAAATGTCGACAGGCTATAACCACAGAACACAAGGCTTCATTAAGGAGATGGATGCTGAAAACATTTTAGCATTTTAGCTTTTCTTTTTAGGAGCATTTTCAGCTATTTCATTTCAGGCTAACTCTTCTCTTAATATGTAAAATAGTTATTAACACAAAAGCTGGTCTAATACAGTTGCGTTTAGTTTATTATTAGGGCCCGAGCAACCGACAACGTCAGGCCGCAAAGGCCCTATTGAAACTGTAATGATGATTATTATTATTATTATTATTATTATTCAAAATAATTGCCTTTTTGGGGGCTTTATCATATCCCAAAACTTCACAAATTTTGAATGCATATCAGGACTGGTGAAAAATGTTATAATTTATGGGTCCCATGCTTGAGTGCATTTATCCTTTTATACAAATGTATTGGGCATACATATGGGCGCTCACATGCCCAGAGAAACAGCTAAATGAAAATAAATCAGACTTCAGCATGTGTCACTAGCATGTCTAGTGGGCCTAGACAGGAAGTGATGGGAAAATGGAACAAGAGTTTTCTTTGCGGCTTTGACATGTTGACAGAGAAGCCACTGCCGTTGATACAGGGATGACACCACAATGTCAAGCAGATGTACAAAGGGAAGGGAGGGAACGGCTCAAAATTGCATTTGTCTGCATTTGGTCATCTCTTCTGTAATGGGATGGGCCAAATTCAGAGTGCAAATTCATGCACAAGGATTATTAAATTACACCTCAAATTAAAACCTAGAAAATCGGTCTATATGGTATATGGTTGGAGGACGCAATAAATAAATAAAATGTTGAATATGTTCAAGCACATGCATAGGATTAATGTCTCAGTTCTGCTATCCTTTTTCTTAGAATGTGTCTGTAAAGGTTTTGTGAAATGACCATGGCTTAGTTATGTTTCTCAACTGCAAACTATGACATTAACACAAACTGGACAATTTGGTAGATGTTGACTTCAGGCAAATAAGGCAGCTTCATTAAAGGAATATTAAACTTTCTTAATTTCCACTGTACAACCCCAAATCAAGGATTTTAACCTTCACGTCACGTGTCCTTCATCCAACTGTTCATTGCTAAACCTCCAGTATGTTTGCCCCACTTTTCCTATATAAAAACACGTTCACATTATCTGCCAAGGGACCATGATCAGAGTTTCATAGCATTTAGTTTGTAAAGCCTTGGCGGATCAGTGACATTGGTGCTGCAGTTACTGACAGGATTTAACTGTCTGGCCTTTCTACTGCTATGACTGACTTGCAGAAGAAGAAAAAAAGATTTTCAGAATATTTTTGGTGGAGTTTATCTCAAAATACAGCTCTTGTTCGCTTTTCTGTTTCCTATTGTTATAAATAGAAACAAACCCTTCACAACCTCCTACTAGATCAAAAATCAAGCATGTTAGCTGTCACACACTGCCAGTTCTTGTTTCAAACTGAAGGAGAGTGTCTTCATTAGCATAAATCCCTCTGTAAACAAGGCCAAAAGTGGGGTGAGAGCGTTTCAACGAAGCCTTTTAACCACAAACACGATAATGAAATAAGTTTGTTAGTGCTTCTAGTGCTCGAGGAGACGTGGTGACTCTGTTTAACTTCTGTAATTCAGCCTGATGCACTGTGCATCCCGTAGCTCTCTGCAACCAATTAAAGTGGCAGTAGATAGGTTTTTGCTTTTTCTTATCATTTATGAAGCAAATGTTGATTTCACAATGCAATTGGCTATAAAATAATGACACCATCGGCATTTAGTTTGTTTTCCTATAAGCCTCGCTTTCACTACGCAATCCTGTCTGCCACCGAGGATAGCGCTTCTGTTTCAGTAGCTTTCCACAGTTACCAGAGCGTTTCAATATTAGTTCTTTGCAGTTAAAAAGTTGTCTATTGTCATTTTTAATGAAATACCAATGTGTGGGATAAGCTTTTAAAACCGTCTCAAATGTCGGTCGGAATTCTAATAACTGAACTAATGCAGGATATGAATATCATGATGAAATTAAGACTCCATTTTTTTATTCTGGCACAGATGACATTGTCATCATGACTCGACCTCGTTTATTGCTTCGTTAGCTAGTTAAGCTTTTTACAGGAGTACAGCTTCAGTTTGTTGGTGCCGGGCAACATTAGTGGGTAGAAAACCTGACTAACACTAATTACTAAATATACATACAGATTACTGAGTTTAGCTGATAAGAAACTAATTTGAACAGTTAGCCAGAGATTAGCAGTAAACACAGCAACAACTACAGCTGGAGATGGTGGGAATAACCTTTATATTTCAGGTACCGGGACATAAGATTAAGTACTGGAAAAATTCATATTTTGTCCTGAAAGGTTAAGAGACCAATCAAATCAAAGCAGCTCACTCAAAGCCACAAATGCCAACCTCACGGTGACACTAGAGGAAAAAGTGAGCAAAAATCAGAGGATCACCAAAGTCTTCAGGATACTGAAGTCTGGGAACCATGAATGTCTGGACAAAATGCATGCCAGTCGATCCTGAAGATTTTGAGACATTTCACTGGATATGATGAGACTTAATGATGCTGGAGGCAGCAACGCCTTTAAATTGAATCCTCTGGGGCATCGTGACAAACATTGTGATGTCAAACGTCAAGTGATTGCCGAGGATTATTAAAAGCCTCCTAGACTCTGGGTGTACGTATACAAGGTTTGCTATGTTCACACTATGAGCGACTAAGACACACAACAGCCAAGCGAGGCCGGCTGCATTGTCGGATAATTGCTGTTGAAGTGTTGCTCAAGCTCGATACCGATGCACTGGGCTTCCAATGTAAACCCACTCATTATGAAAGGGTCAGAGCAACTGCGTATGAAGAGCGAGATAGTCCACACAGAGCCAGGGGAGGTGGATGGGTCAAAACAAACAGGACTTTTGACCAGAAGACCGCTGTTCATATCACGTGCAAACTAAAAGTAAACTTGTACATTGTGTCTTGCGAGTCGTTAGTCACCTGGTAGTTACGCCAGTCAAGTTACCGTCAACCATGCTCTTTTCCTAAACCTAACTAAGTGGTTTTGTTGCCTTGTTTTGAAAGGAAAGAGATGTGAAAGCTGATGTATGTTGCAGTTAAAAGTCTCTTTTTTGCTGTGTTGTGGCTGTTATCAGTCAGTGAGTCAGTGTCAGTTAGTCAATGATAGAGTGATATAAATTACCGCTTTGTGCAGGTAAGTCTGAGATTAACTGACTTCATTCTCTGTTTTTCTATGTGGACACAAAGTCATTCTCACTGGTATATGCACAGACAGAGGGGGCTGTCATGAAATCAGTACAAATTTCTCCATTGTGGGTCGTGATTTTCTTCCCAAGTAAAAGCATCTCCATGTCATTTACACAGCAGATCTGTATGCTTTAATTTCAGTTTGACTTTAACGTAGATCCGACCGTGAAAATGCTATAAAATTATGATAACGACTAAAGTAAATTATTCCATTAGATTTCAGCTTTGAAGTGATAATGCTAAGAGGAACATCTCCATGTGGCATACACAGTGAAGCACATACACATAGATCTGATCTTGGCAGAATTTAGACATCACAGAGAAAAAAATGGTAGTAGCGGCTGCTACTGCAGGTGTTCTATGCCTAAAATGTTCAAATACTTATTTAATCCTGAAGCACCAGCACAGACATTCAGCGCCCCCCCCCCCCCCCCCCCATCCCACACACACACAGTGCATACACCCTCTGAACATATGTGAGAGCAGATGAACACAAAGTCTCATCGCACACATGTCCGCTAAGCTTTCTTGCAGTGTCTTGTAGAAGTTAATTTTACCCTTCAGCTTCATTTAATTAGAAGCAGCGAGTGAAAAGTGCAGGATTTCAGTCCGGCTGGCTGGAGCCAGCGTGTAATGTGGCTCACCGCTGGACCAGAGCAGGATGACTGGTTAATCCTTGGATTACACACATGCACGCACACACACACAAATACACAGTTATTAGACATGGGGACATTTCATGTCCCTCTCGTTCTCTCTCTGTAATCTAATCTGCAAGCAGTGTTGTATTGCTTTGCATATTAAGACACCTTAAGTACCCAGTTACCATGCTGATGGAGCAGGTACCCTGATCGCTAAACTCTCCCCTCAATAAGCAAAGCAGATTTTCTCCTCACTCAGATAACTCATCACTAAATGAAGTTCTTAAGTATTTTAGACGTTTAGCAAGACTTTTTAATTATGCTAAAATATCTTCTGTACAGCTCCTGTCTGATTCTTGAGGGCTCCAGACCATTGCCATATTGTATCATACTCAGTTTTCACTTCCCTTCATTGTATTTCATTTTTTTTATGAAATGTCTATATTATAAAGACAGTGAATACATTTAGCTTTAATTAGAACTTTCTAAATCCGTATTGAACGGTGAAAAGCTTGTCTTGCTGGCCTTATTCTTTTAAATGCCTAACGTAAATTGGAGAGAGGGAAAAATATCAACCTATACCTTAAATGGAAATGGAAAAAACTCTGTTTGCAAATGATAAATTGCAGCGTCTGTTGATTCCAAAATATCATGTCTTTTGTGAAAAGTGAATGTGGGCCAGAATGAAAGTGCAGGAAATGTGTCTTTGTAAAGTGTTGATGACAGGACAGAACACGACAAAGCAGGCGAAGTTGTCAAACCCGGAGACACAGATGTCGTATGATTGTCACATTTTCAATCATGCTCCAGTACCTGAACTCTGTCAAATCTGCTGTGTGATTCTCCAGGTTCAGAGGAAGAGAGGAAGCGAGACGTCAGCGATGGAGACAAGGGGGGAGGAATGAAGGAAATTAGGAAAAGAATAGAGCAACAAGGAGAGAGACGAGGAAATGGTGAAAAAGAGGAGAGCACGAGAGAAGAGAAGGGAGAAGAAATATTACATGTCGATAAAGTAACACATACAAACATCCGCAAACAGATTATGGCCCAAGATTGATGCAAGAACATGCAGATAATCGAGGCGCTGGGATTAATAACGAGATCAGGGGAGTGAAAGGGTTGTGGGTTGGGGGTGGGATTACAGCTCCCGGTCCGACGTTAACAAACACAATTCCCAGCAGACAGCGAATGAGCAAAACAAAGCTGCCTTAAGAGGATTGGAGGGCTTGGCCATTGTGACTAAAACTATGTGTCGGATTTTTTCGCGTTCAGAGAATTAGGATGACATTGCCAAAATGGAAATGCAGGCGTGGATGTTTTCCTGCATGTTTCTGAAATCATACACACTCTTACACACCCACACAAAATATGGGTCTAGATGAACGGAGTCAAGGCTTAACGCCTCTGAAAAACAAAAAAAAGTATTTTTCTATTACATTAAATATTCATGACAAGCAACATTCAAATTTGAAGTTAGCAGAAAAAAACATCCTTTAGTATTATAAATGAATGAAAAATATATTTATAAGTGTATTAATCATTCATACAATCTGCTAATTGTCTTCATCAGTGCAAACAGCCCCACGAATATCACATGATTCATATTTAGCTAAATCCTGATTGGTGCAAGAAAGCATGTGTCACTGAGAAAATAGGGTTGGGACCTCTAAAGTCTAAATGGAAAAAAAAAAAAATCGGAGAAATCATGTATGTGTCCGTGCTGTCTGTTTTGTTTTGTGTACCTAGTCAGTCAGTTGTATTAACCAAATAGAAAACAAATGGCCATATGCCCCATTCAGAGCATATCTATGAATCAGAGTCTTGCCTCTTAACATGGAGACGGCTGAGCTGGCGGCTAGAAGCTAACAGTGCTAACATGGGCAACAGTGCTGACAAAGTGTTTACCTAAAACGCTGTCCGCCACCATAGTAACCACTTGACCGCACAAAAAGTTACACACGGCCCACTGACGTTGCAGGGTCCTGCATTTTGATTGGTCCAATATTTATGTGGGCAGGCACAAAAACTTGTTGCACAAAAAACTATTTCAGCGCTTCCTGTGATGTGACTCTGTGACGTATGTTATTGTGGGTCAGGATTCAAGTCACGCAGTAACACAGAGGCATTGTTGGCCAAGTTACTGAAAAAACATGAAACCTGTTGTTCATTAAAAAACAATTGCATAACTTTAGAAAAAAAAGAGAAAGTAATTAGTGACATTTGTTACATTAGGCTTCTGTCATTACTCAGCTCATGCTCCATCAAAGGTGTCTTTAATAAACTCATAGTCTCCACAGCATCACATCTCCAGTATGGAACGTGTGTAGAAATAGAGAGACATTTACTGGCTGGCAGCAGGCTGCTCCCCGATGCTGCCGGCAGCACTTACAGTAAGGCAAAGGGCATCACGCTTCCTCCAACTCTGACCAAAACCAGGTGGGAGTTTATCGTTGGCTAATGTAGCAAGACAGCATTCCTCCTGTTAAACTAACATGTGCTGCAGCAGTCTGCCCACTGAAGCCAGTGCTAACAAGCTTACTACCAAAATGTTGCGGCAATAAATCATCACTGGGATTAATAACGAAAATGTGTTTAATGGGTTTCAAAATTGCACTCACTTACACTGAGTTATCATACCTCAAAAACAGATCCAGATTAAACTATCAGTATAATATATAAACACAATAGTTTGAAGAGATAGGTTGCAAATTATCTTCCAGACCATGAAACCCCAAATCAGCTTTTGTTAAGAATGCAAATAATGGCTTAAGGGGCTGCAATATAATCGCTCGGGGCAATTCCTCACCGTCGATATTCATTCACTAAAAGTGCTTGTTTTTTGCAGCTGACAGGCTCAGATTGTTGAAGTGTCTGACAACAAAAGCTTTTTCTTTATATTTCGTCTGTTTGTTGTTGTTTCATGTGACTTGGTGCCGGTGGACAAAGGTGGAAACGAGTAAGAGTTTGGAGAGAGCATTGCCGCTGTGTTGCTGTCCAGGAATCTGAAAGATTTTCAGTGTTGTGACATAATATTTGGCTGATTTTCGACAATCCGGACGAGGCCGCGAAATTTCAGAACGCGACTTCTCTGAGTGAGACACCACAATAACAAACAGAGCGGATCAAGCGAAAGCTAAAGAAAAATATTTCTCTGTAGGGTCCTTTCCATAATGATGTCGGACACTTCTAACAACAAGCCTGTCAGTGGCAAGAACAAGCTATTTTAGTCTCGCAGCGTTCTCGCTCAATGCTGGAACAACTGTTGTCCCCGATAGTCACTTAAGAAATATGGTCCGGATTGAAATACGGAAGTTAACCCTTTAATAACTTAAAAATAACAAGTACAGCATCGGAGTTCTTCAAAAACAATTCAGCAGCAGCTACTACAACACAAAGTACGCACGTTCCGAACTTTGAGAAATGTAAAGACCGTGTTAACCGATCAGGCCCGTAACCTTTTGCAACCAGAAGTCGACAAAAGTAGCAAAGGCGAGCATTATAGTATATATTTCCTCTTTCAATCCTGGACGAGAGCAGACGCAGGAAAATGAGCTCCCTCTCACCGATTACCAATGAGGTGTGTGTGTGTGTCTATATATACACATGCTTTTGCAAACACACGTCTTTGTGTGGTTTCGCAGGATTCACAGGCGCTGAAACTCCTGAATATCCTGAGAAACAGTTGAAGTGTGAATAACATAAACCAATGAGAACGTCACGTATTAGCAGCAGACGGACTGCCCTGGGGAAATAGCTTGTTTCTCTGAGCTGAGTGTTTGTGCATAAAGTCGGGATTCAATTTGTATATTTGGTAATTGCTGAGGATTGCATGGGGTGAGGTGTTATTTTGCTGGAACAATGTAAGGCTTTCTCATCAGATGTATATAGCGCTACTAAATGAGGAAGGATGAGAGGAGGTGTATTGAGAATCAGATAAGAGAAAATGATTCGTGTCGAGCCTTGAAGATAAAATCTTCGAAAAGGGTAAAAAATGAATTAATGAAAAATGAATAAATTCCTTATAATGAATTGACCGCCTTAAATTAATTTCTTCAAATTTGGCACAAGCGTCCACTTGGACACGAGGATGAACTGACCTCACAATGCCCGTTTCTGTCCATAACTCGAGAAATAATATGCCGATCATGACAATTTTTGGACAGACATGGATGTAAACTGCTACATGACAACGGTTATTCTATTTCTCCAACTTCCTGCTCAGAGATTTCTCCAAAAACATCATAGAGAGCGCGACATCCACAGTTTGTGCGGTTTTAGTTGACAGAGTTACGTTCAGACACGCACACAAAACAAACCTCTCCGAAATGTTAGTTTGGCCTCTTTCACCAGTTAAGAAAAGTCAGCACTGATGTTTGTTAGTTCCCCAGAACAGTTTTTTGTGTAGGTTTATGCCCTTAGATACCTGAAGCATTCACCCAGCAGCAGGAACAATATGAATATGTCTTCAAATTAATAATGGTGCTGAACGCTTTTTTTTACAGATGTGGCACATGCAGCAGTAACTTCATTACTTATTCACAATCATTAACTGTCCCGTCACCGATGATTCAATCGTGTATGACAGTTCGCACTTCAGACAGATAAGCTGCAACGCAGAGACTCCATGTTTATCCACTCATATCATTTGGAATGACGCTGCTGTCCTCTGGATGAGCCCTGATTTCCGTCAAATCTGTCAAAACATTTTTATTTAACTGTAAAGAAAAGTCCAAACTCTGTTCCTCCTGGAGTTGCAAAAATAGTTTTGTTCTCCTGCCAAATGTTTGCTACCTAAATGGAATGTCTCACAGTATTTACTGTTTGGCATTATTGTGTGCATAGATGCCCTTCCATATACAGGATGCAACCTCTTCTATTCATTAGAGTAAATAGCAAAATATGGCAGCAGATGGTAAGAATCAATGAGCTTTTCAACGTATCACATGTACACTGACCCCTACCAGAGGTTCAACGCAGTATTTATATTAAATGAAAAAAAATCCCAACATATTTTTGGAGCTCAGTGCTCATCATGTGCGGTGAAGTTACTCAGGCTTCTGAATAGTGAGTACTACTTTTCCCACAGCACTACAATACGATCTGGGCAGCGATACTGTTTCGACTGAGAGTTTTGCACAATCAGCTTTCCTCTCACTTTAGCTGCTTTCTACGCTCATACATTGAACCCAAGTGGATGCAACATGTGTGTACCTTTGACATTTTTTTCTCATGCAAATATCTTGCTTCTGATTGTTCTGTATGTTTAACTTCTCAGATCAAATATCATGTATGGTGCAAGAATCTTTTCATGTATTTTTGAATGGGTGAGATAAATGGGTCATATGTACAAAACTAGACCAGATGGTAGTGTGGGAGAGATCCCAGAACAAGTGGGGAAGGACTAAAACAAAGAATGATAATGAGAGGGGTTATCCAGAAATCCAAGGATGGATTTTTGTGAAAGGTGAGACAGAGATTTTGAGGTGAAAAACAATTAAGTCCTTGGATGTGTGGAAATACACAGAGAAGAGTTTCCTAGTGATGTAGCGATTCTCCCTGTGGTATTGCCACTAATGAGAACATCTGCATCAGTGAAACAGATGGAGAGAGAGAGAGAGAGAGAGAGAGAGATTGCCGAAGGGGAAGGCTGTCTGAGAGGAAAAAACAACTAGACTTAAAGAGACTGAGTGAAGGGGAAAAAAATAGTTGAAAGAACTAAATAGAGTAAGTGGTTCAGAAAGAACCACTTACCCATTTTTCCCAACATAAATTTCAAGAAAACCAAATTCATTGCACTCACTAATTCATGTCATTTTGGCTCTTGGTTTCCTCCTCTCCCCAAGGTGCCAATGCCCAGCTCAGTTCGAGGGTCCTGAGTGCCAGCAGAACAAGCACAGTTTCCATGGCAACGGCTATGCCTGGTTTCCTCCCATGATGCCTTGTTTTGAGAGCCACGTGTCGCTGGAGTTCATCACGGACGTGGCTGATGGACTGCTGCTGTACAGCGGCCCCTTGGCGCAGCTGCAGGCCTGGGACAACGAGGACTTCATGGCCATAGGTAGGAGACTTCTCAAGCTTAATAACATAACCCAGCACAAAACTATTCACTGGAACTGAGATGAGATTTTTATCTTGTATTTAATTAATTGAACCTGTCTGGACCGACTGTGTTCCCCTCAACTGTTTCTTCTCAGTTTTGAGGAACCACAATAGCAACAGTGCATAAATTGCATATCTTTCTAGCCTTTTATCATTATCTCAAACTACACTGGTTTGGTTTCGACAATGCTTGATAGAATGATGTCACTTCATGCTCTTTTGTAACATAGAACATTTTTTATGAAAAGCTGATTTGCCCTTGATTTATAAAGTGGAGTTTTTGACCATTTTTAGGTGAGGTGAAAAATTTACAGATTTTGTGTGCCAGGATGGAGAATAATGGGACATAGAGGAGGTATCGTCTCTGCTATGTTGCTCTACTCTGACAAGAGACAGCAGAATCTAGACTAACTGCAGCAGTGATTCCCAAAAGGGGGTACTTGTACAGTTGCCAGTAGTACGTGGGGAATGTGGAGAATCTCATCAAATCTGAAGTAGATTGAACATTTAATGAAAATTCATATCCACATATGTCATCAGCTGTAACACCTGAACAATGCATTTTGAAATTGAGAGCCAGCAAGCAAAGAAATCTAAACTCTTTGCTTATGAATTAATGGTTGGAATAGTTCGATTTTAGTAATGGATACACGGCTGTAATAGTTAGATTTTAGTAATGGATACACTAGTGGTGGGCCGTCAGGGCCAGCTAAGCCTTCTCTGCTGGCCTAAGCAGAATCACAAAGTTATAGCTATTTTATAATTAAATAATTTTTCACAAATACACTACATGTATTATAATTTTTTTCCCCATTAGCTTATTTTCTCATTGCACAGCTCCTGTCTTCCTCTGTTGCTCTGCTTCCAGCCTGCAGCGCTGCTTCCAGCACAGCTTGCTTTAAAGAGAGCTTTTATCCAATCAGATTTAGCCCCTATTTCTCTATGTAAGGAGAGAGGCCCGATGCCCGCTGGAGAGCCTTTGCAGATTAAAGTAAATGGGGACGATATTGTTGATTGTCATAGTCTTCAACCAATCATAACTTTAGTTTGACATGTTGGGCGTATTCTTTGACGTGCCAGAGGTACTCAGGTAGCCTCCTAAGTACGTCAGCATTAACGTGCGCCGTGATTGGTCAGTGGGCCAGCGTGACTTTTGTCAAACAGAAAGCTAGCTAGCAGATCTTAGTATTTAGTAAGAGTTCAGGTTGAAACATATGTAAGAGAAGTTATGACATTTTTAGCGTTTTGCTTGGTGTAGATTATTTATTTTTTTACCTAGCTTTGTTTTTTTAACACTCAATGGCTGAAGGAGGAGGAGAAATGGATTTGGGAGTTACTGACTTTGTTAACAAAGAAAGGAGGATGGACTTTGTCTTTAAGTGAAGGCAGCTGTGGTAAGTGAACTGCTTTTGTTTTTTTACATCTGCAGTAGCGTTACTACTGTGTTCATTTGTCTATCGTGTCGTTTTTATGAATAATATGAATGGCTCGTGCTCTAGCGCTGCAGTGTTGATTTGTTGCTTTGTTGCTTTGTTGTCATATGAATATATGTGACTGGTTCTTGTCATTGTGTTAATTACATTGCATCTGACTATATGCATTGTCCGTTAATGACGAAGCATCCTGTCATCGCAGGGTTAGGGTCGGACATTTGATTCTCTGTTTGGGCTGTTGTTTTCTTTTACAAAGCAAGAATTATGGTCTGGAGAAATGGGGATTGTGTGGCGATTGCTTTAGCCCTGTTTGAATCAGTAGGGAACAGCTAAACTCTGCGGGGAGAGTTCGTAGATTGTGTGCCGCTGTTGTTCCCCCGCGTCATGATGAGCTTATTAGGAGATGGCTCAAGTGTAGTAGGACAGCACAGAAGGCCCAGGTATAAAATGCACGGCCCGCCACTGGGATACAGTAATGGATACATGGCTGTAATAGTTCGATTTTAGCAATGGATATATGGCTGTAATAGTTAGATTTTAGTAATGGATACATGGTTGAAATGGTTAGCAAAGAGAAATGATACATAGTTGAAACAGTTAGTCATAAGTAAAGGATACATGGTTCAAATTGTTAGCTAAAAGAAACAAATACATCATTGGAATAGTAAGAGTAATGGATAAATGGTTAAAACACCCAGCTCCTGCACATTTAAAAAGAGAGGATCTAACAATATTACATTTTGTATGATTAATAGTGTTAGTTGACCTCCAATTTCAAATCAAATGAACATAGAGGTTGATTGATAGAGGCCACTTGAGTTTATCTGACAAAGAATTGTCGGGAACCACTGGACTACAGGTTAGTTACACCAGCTATTAAAATGTTGTTGTTTTTTGCAGTAAAATACATTTCAATGGAATCCCCAATGTTCATTTTTCATAACCACTTCTGTCAGAATGTAAACTCCACAAAAGAGGATTGGTTCAAAGAGCATTGTGAGACAGGAGTTTTCTAAACGTATTGTCCGGTCAGCAATGGAGCCAGCTAATTTGCTAACTGTCACTATAGCATGCTTGTTAGCAT
Source organism: Leptoclinus maculatus (assembly GCA_032191485.1). Lineage (NCBI taxonomy): Eukaryota > Metazoa > Chordata > Actinopteri > Perciformes > Stichaeidae > Leptoclinus > Leptoclinus maculatus. The sequence goes on along the minus strand of JAVDOI010000001.1, from coordinate 45,100,287 downwards.
ACAGATAGCTTTTTTCTCTCTTCCATAAAACTCTTTATTGAATGAAATGATGTACAATACGGAGAACAAAATGCCATGGTGGGTTAACCGCACAGTGCAGGGAAAATAGAAAAATAAACTGTATTGCATATGTGGTCATCATTAGGTGAGGCAGAAACAGGAATGTACAATACAAATGAAAGACTGGATGAATACACCCTAATCTCTTTCACTTAGCCTGAAGACTAAGGATTGTTTGTAAACTGAAACGGAAATCCATTTCAGGTTTAATTCCCTGTGTGTAGTAACTCTCTACGACTTGATGATCAGGCAGTGTCAGTCACCCTTACACAATTGCACACACTCACACTCGGTGATTTTGATCTTGTTAAACCTGACGCCCCATGCATTTGCCTGTGTACTACTTTGATTCCCATCAAACAGAATTGTTTTTACACATATGTTTATTGAGAGAAGAAGGAAAAGATATGCAGTGGGACAATCACACGCACTCTTACTACTCACTATAATATATACTGCCATAAAGATCTGGAAATGTGTGTAAACTGAGCTTCGGCCGCTATACATCTCTAGCTCTTAAGGGATTTCTTTTGTTGCTGTGGCAATATTGTTGAAGTTTGAAGACAATAAAGCATGTTGAACTGAGGGCGGCAGTCGGGAATTACAGACAGACTGAAACGGAGAACAAAATGTCTTGTACATCTTGGTATATTTACTGTTTTAATCTGAGAGACTAACGCCTCCTTGTCTCTCTCGCTGCTTCTTCCCTTGCATTGGTCCTCACTCTTGGGAGAGATGGTGTTGTTCCATCACTGCCAAAGTAATATGTGTGGGTAGTGAGGTCCGCCTGGAGAGCCGGACGTGTGTGTGTGTGTGTGTGTGTTATAAACCGGTTTTCAGTGTATTCCCTGAATTATTTCTTTACTTTTAGTTGGTGTAAGAGGGTCTGTGTGCATCTGAAAGCCAGCCACAGCGTGTGCTATCAGATCCTGAAGAGTTAATGTGTTTGTGGAGCTCAGGCTGATTTGTCACTGCGCAGAGTGTAATTAGAGTCAGGCTGTACATATTTAGAGCTCTAATTAACTTGTTTCAAGGTTCACCTACTGCATGGGGAAAAAAATGTTCAGCAAGCCTAGACTGTGCTGGAGCTTTATGTAACTGAATTTAAATATAAATGTGTATGTATGAAAGTCTATCAATGCACCAAAGTGCTGTAGTATAATTATTTGCCTTTTCTGATATTTGCAGATGGAAGCTGCTGACACGTGACCATTTGCACCAGTAATCTCTGACAATCTCTATGCCCAATAATGACTAATCTTTAGCATTAGTGTTAGCATTAGAATTAGCAATTAGCAATTACTTCGGTACAGGAAAAACATCATGGTTGGGCTAAAATAAGTATGCAAACAAGTTAAACGTATACAGCATCATATAAGTACAGAAAAATCGTCACAAACATCACTAACGTAACTTTGGGACACGGTGTTGACTCGAGTCAACAAGCAATTTTTCCAGAATGCCGCAAGCTGCACTTCCAAGGGCCAAGCAGTCAGCCCGCTGCAAACGGCCCGACCCCCAAATAATGATGCAAGCAGCAATACCAAACGGCCACCCCAAGTATGGGCACTGCATTAGAATGTTCTTTTTTTATTATTATCATTTACAACCTTTCCTTTTACATATATGCACTAAACTAGAATATTAAGACCTACAGTATAACCACATTTTTAGACAAGCTCTCTCTAGAAAATGGCTTCACAACAATAGCTAATAATACTGGCCACCTAAGGTTATGTTGTACTTGTAACCAGGGGTTAAATTGGGCCGGGGATCACCACATGAGCCTAAAGTTACGTTCCTTTACGTTGGCGCCGCCAAGTTCACCTTTTTTTTTTTTTATATAAGTTATTGGGGGGTCTGCTTACAACCATTTCCAGAAGGTTAAAAATTCAGTTTTCATAAGTAGGAACGATCATTCATGAAACATTTCCTGAACAACAACCACTTCTTAAAGAACTAATAATTCTTTTACGGTTCTTTTAGTCATGGTAAGGCAGGTTTTGGAGTTTATTGTTTTTCTCGACTGTTTAGTGTAATCTACTAACTCAACACAGGAAAGGATTTATTTGCTTGGACGCCTAATGCACAAAGCTATCTGATATACAAACATTATTAAAAAACATATTCACCAGCTGCAGTTCAGGATGAACCCTTATCATATTAGATATGAACAACACTGAATGCTTTTGAATAAAAAAGGGTAATATTGGCACAGTATATTGCAGTAGCCCTTTCATACTACAGACTGTATACCTCTCTAATCATACGAAGTGCAGATATGATTCTTATATATAGTATATTTGATATGAAAGAGAGAAAGAGAGGCAGAAGGGAGGAAAGTATTGAGTATACTGTTCAATGTAAGTTTGAGTGAGACACATGTGAAAATTAAATAAAATGCCGTAGAAAGTATTCATGGTTATTTCAGCCAGCCTCACTGTCCTTACAGGGCATATAGAGGTGCATCGAAAAGTGAATTTATTTCAGTAATTCAATTCAAAAAGTGAAACTCATATATTATATAGATTCATTACACACAGGGTGATATATTTCAAGCGTTTATTTCTTTTAATTTTGATGATTATGGCTTACAGCTAATGAAAACCCCAAATTCAGTATCTCAGAAAATTTGAATATTACATAAGACCAATTAAAAAAAGGATTTTTAATACAGAAATGTTGGCCTACTGAAAAGGATGTCCATGTACAGTACACAGTATGCACTCAATACTTGGTCGGGGCTCCTTTTGCATGAATTACTGAATCAATGCGGCGCGGCACGGAGGCGATCAGCCTGTGGCCCTGCTGAGGTGTTATGGAATCCCAGGTTGCTTTGATAGCGGCCTTCAGCTCGTCTGCACTACAGGCCAGTTTGCTGGCCAATCAAGCACAGTGATACCGTGGTCATTAAACCAGGTATTGGTACTTTTGGCAGTGTGGGCAGGTGCCAAGTCCTGCTGGAAAATGAAATCAGCATCTCCATAAAGCTTGTCAGCAGAGGGAAGCATGAAGTGCTCTAAAATGTCCTGGTAGACGGCTGCGCTGACTTTGGACTTTATAAAACACAGTGGACCAACACCAGCAGATGACATGGCTCCACAAATCATCACTCACTGAACTTCACACTGGACCTCAAGCAACTTGGATTGTGTGCCTCTCCACTCTTCCTCCAGACTCTGGGACCTTGATTTCCAAATGAAATGTAAAATGTACTTTCATCTGAAAGGAGGACTTTGGACCACTGAGCAACAGTCCAGTCCTTTGTCTCCTTAGCCCAGGTAAGACGCTTCTGACGTTGTCTCTGGTTCAGGAGTGGCTTGACACAAGGAATGCGAGCGACAGTTGTAGCCCGAGTCCTGGATACGTCTGTGTGTGGGGGCTCTTGAAGCACTGACTCAAGCCGCAGTCCACTCCTTGTGAATCTCCCTCAAATTCTTGAATGGGCTTTGCTTCACAATCCTCACAAGGCTGCGGTTATCCCTGTTGCTTGTGCACCTTTTTCTACCACACTTTCTCCTTCCACTCAACTTTCCATTAATATGCTTGGATACAGCACTCTGTGAACAGCCAGCTTCTTTAGTGACTGTCTACTGTCCAGTCAGCAGTCTTCCCCATGATTGTGTAGCCTACTGAACCAGACTGAGAGACCATTCAAAGGCTCAGGAAATAGGCTCTATATAATATATGAGTTTCATTTTTTGAGATGCACCTGTACAGGCCAAAAGTCAACACACCTAAAACAAAAGAAAAATAATAATAAAGCATGCCTGTTTGATTTACAGAGAAACAGTGAGCCTCAGTCATCAGCGTAAGGGTGAACAAATAACATAAAAGGAATAGCAGGAAGGGGACAAAAAGGCTTAACATTGATGGCGTGCCACTGTTTATTTTATGGACGTTAAGGTGACACAGAGTTGGTTTGCCCGACCAAATTCTGAACTTGTCTTCTCTGCTACAACAACAGCAGCAGCTTTTTGATTAAATGTGATCAGTGGGGCACAAGGGAACAGGAAAAAGCTTTTCAACCTCAACCCAAGAACACAGCTTCAAGCATCCACTGCTCGCGTTCAAAGAGCTCAAAGCTCAAAGAGCCATATTGGATTGATGCGTAATTACAGGGGAAGCAGACCAAATGAGATGATTCACTTCCAAATAAAACGAGTCACGAACCGAATGCCGAAGGTCTAATCTCGACGTGAATGTATTTTCAGTACAAGAGCTGTGCTGGAAAGTATAATGTTACAGGAGGACACGCTGCGCCTGTGGCATGACTTGACGTCGAAAGAGTAGTTTGAAAGGGGGATTTGAGATTTGAGGAGGCAGAAGGAGATTTGTTTTTACAACTGCTGAACTGCCTTTTCATTCATGAATGTCAAGAGGCTCATGCGAAGCCACTAATATACCTCCAGAATTTTCATTTTGACCATATCGCTACGTGTGCGTGACATTGTTCACCTTGTTATTAAACCTTTGCTCAGGGATGCTGCTCGTTGGGCCTGATCATATTTCCCACTGCTTCACAACGCACATTCCCACACAGAGATCGTCAGCTTCTTAGTGAGATGCTGGTTTGCTTTTCCAAAGCTGCCCACTCACCCGCCCTTTATCCTGCTGCAGGGCAGCTGTACCGAGCCAGCCCTGCTGTGTGGACCAGAGGAGGTGTAAGGCACTTACACACACACACACAAACACGCAGTGGGAACATAGCTGTGTACTACATCCAATCTGTGGCCGCTGGGGGAGAAGAGATTACATGGTTATAACACAGAGCTAGTGTGTGTGTATGTGTGTGTGGCAAAGGACCCATGCCTAAACTGACCTCTGGTGCTCTAGGTAAAATCTGATTATTGGATGATCCCTTCAATCTATTTATTTTCTCCAGCATGTAACTATTGTTTATTAATCCCCTCACAGAATTGGTCACCCTTTACAATATTATACTGTCCTCCTGAATCGATGAGCTTGCCCCGCTTAAAGGTCTCTTTCAGCCGCACCGCTTCGTGGCACACCCCCGAGCGGTATCAGATGGAATCCCAGAAACGTCACCTTAGAGCGGCTCTTCAAGAAAACTGGCCTCACAGTAAGACAAAGATGCTCTCAACAACGCACGCTCCACCTACTACTCTGGCCTTGACCTCACCAGTTCCGCGAACCCCAAAGTCCTTTTCTCCACAGTAAACAAGCGTCTCGAACTCATGGACAATCTTTCCACTCTCTCACAGTTGATGAAAGTAACTCCTTCCTGTCATTCAACTAAATAAATAATTGAGACCTTCTACAACCAACTGGTCACTTCCAGTCCTGAGTCACCAATGACCCCCTCCTCTCCGCTGATGCCCACTCTTTCAACATACTTCTTCTTACTTGACCTCAGTGCTGCCTTTGAAACCATCAATCACTCCGTCCTCCTCAACCGCCTCGAGTCCTCCCCCAGCATCCTTGTTCAAATCATACCTCTCTATCCACCACCAGTTCATCAGTAATAAATCCAACTCTCTCTCAAGGCGCCCCCCAAGGTTCAGTGCTCGGTCTCCTTCTCTTCATCCTCTAAATACTTCGCCTCGGTCACATAATACGTCGCAATGGCCTCAATTTCCATTGTTATGCCCCCTCACCCCTCTCACCAGACACCGAACCACTGGGGACAGGGCCTTCAGCCTTCAGGGCCTCCCTCTGGAACTCTCTCCCCTAAGTGCCTTATACCTTTCAAATGGCTATACAAATACAGTATTGTTATTCTTATTATCATTATTGATGGTTATAATATTATTGTGATAATAAAAGAACAGGGTCAGTTTGTTTCAGGCCATGTTACACATTTCCATGCATGGAGCTGATCCAAATTCCCAGCACAAAAGAGCAGCAGTTCAAAGACCAATACTTGGTTTTATTGATCAGTACTTTATTCATGAGGTTAGAGTGCAACCTTTAAGTGTAACCTATGACACAAACAACCACACATGTACCAGCCTAACTGAGCCGCTCTTGTGTGCAAACCGAGACTTTTTCGGCGGCTGCGCTGACTTTTGGCAAATCTGTTGTTCTGATTTATACAAGCGGAGTCTGCTGTAAAACACTATTACAGAATGCAACTATGCAACCAAACCCTCACAGCAAACTTAATTACCATGCTCATTTACCTGCTCAATAACATTAGTTTGGAAACCACTGTCAACTACTAGCGCTTTGAATAGCTAACAGGCATTTACACGCAGGCACAGTTGTTTGTACAAAGCTGCATCCCCACCACAAAGCATACAGTGGTATTGAATACACGAGCGGCTGTCACTCTCTAACCAGATTTTTTTATTTTTATGTCTCCATAAAAACCTGACTGCAGAGATGGAAGGACAAAACGGAGACCCCCGTTATTAACATGTGGCTTGTGCCCAGCTTGTGTCAAGAGAAGATTTAGTTGAGGAAAATGTAACATAAATCACTTTTCTCTGGGTATATTTATGGCCCAAAAGTTGCCAGTGAACACTTCCTCGTGCTTCCATTTTGACATTACATTTTTCACAAGTGTGACACTGTCCTAGCCCCCACCATCTGCCACCTGACAGGCATTTACTTTGACATTGTCACCACCTCCTCAGGGGATGTTTCCCCAGTGGTGATCTGATCTGTGTATAATACTTACAGGAGGTATTTATACCTCAATTGGAATCAGTTAGAATTATTGTGTGGTGGAAAGATTGCCACCTTCCAGTCATGTCAGATTTATCATTGTTTACAGCATAGAAATACGACTTTCAGAAACTGTTTCCTGGTAGTAAATACAAGTAGAATATATATATATTTGTGGGTGTCCTCTGTCATTGTGGATACATGCAGAGAGTATGGCAGTCCATCAAATCAATACTATCAGTAAAATTCACAGCAATGCAAATCAGCTCAAATGATCTTTCTTCTGTTCAATGATGGATAAGATGATGATTGCAGTTGACACTGATGTGTAGCCACTGGTTCTGCCGGGTTTTTGGGAGTGGTGCAGCGAAGTAAGAATAAACTACCATGTTGGGCGATATTGGGAAGACACGCCGCCTACGGCGCACAGCTTGACAACGCTTCACAACAGCGTTAGTCTAGCCACTGGCGCTCATTGGGTAATCAAAGTCCGGCTAGCTGTTTCCCCCCCGTTTCCAGTCTTTATGCTAAGCTACGCTAATTCATCATATTTATGGTAGTATATGAGTGGTTTCAATCTTTTCTTACAACACAAACCTCATGTAATGAATATGTATAAGTGAAAAAATCTATTTTGCATCTCTATGTGTTGGTCAACAATTCTTTATTAAAAAAAAAAAAAAAAAAACATTACATATTTTTATTGCATTTTCTGACAGTGTAGAAATGGGGGAGGGAGAGAGCGGGGTATGACATGCAACAAGAGTTCTAGTTCGTAATCCTGCACTGTAACCACTCGGCTACCAAAACACTCCCTGAAAATTACTTTTGAGTAAACTAAATTTATATTTTATAGAAATGGGTATTACATCAATTCTCATAAGTCTTGCACTTTTGCAGCTTGACAGACTGCGGACACCACATACAATATAACTGGCTCATTTAGCATTATGACTGCCTGGCCTGATCAGCAAAGCCACACTTTGACCTTAGCTGTATTAGTGAGATTGATTGTCTCGGTAATGATTTGTGTCCAGTGAGATCAACGCTAAATGACAGACATGGCTTGGAGCGTTATACCTGCTATGAGGTGCTTGATCAAACACACAGAGTACTACCCTCTCTCTCTCACACACACACACACACACACACACACACATGCACGCACGCAAAGACCACCAGCCAGAGGCCAGTGCTTGTCCAATCAATAGACAAATTAAATTTGTGTAATCACAACACCCTTGCAGAATGGAAAAATGTTTGCCGGTGGTGGGTCTGGTAAGAATCAGTGTGTGTGTGTGTGTGTGTGTGTGTGTGTGTGTGTGTGTGTTTTTTAACCTTTTTTCTACCCTTGAACCAAAAACAACATATTCTCAGCTCTTTATATAGTTGGATATAAATGGAAGAAAAAGGGATCGAGCAAGCAACAGCACACACAGATTCACTTTGGCATTACCTTCAATTTCCACGGAGCTGTTTTGTAGCAGTAGCCTCCAGCTTAGCACTGCAGCGGCGTTTCAAATAGGAAGTGCTGCTGGATGCAGAGATCCAATATGTGCCGGCTCCGGGGCTGGCTAGCTAGCTGACAGATCGTTTATTCAAGAAGCTCTCTGCTCTGCACTTGCTGCATCGCCTGCTGATTTGTACACAGGATGACTTCAGTGGGCATTAGAGTATATGTGACTGCTTGTGCGTGTCGAGGGGGGCAGGGTGTGTATGTGTGTAGCAGTGTGATTTGTAATGCTGTTTTTGCAGTCCATATGCTCTTGGGTTGGCTCCTGTGTATCTTCAGGCAGTCAGAAGGAAATCTTTCACATTTAAGAGCCCCCAACTCTGTGGGAGTTCAAGCTCTCCTGGCACACAACGCATACACTTTTACTCACCCTCTCTCTCTATCTCTCTCTCTCCCCCCTATTTTCTATCTCAGTAGGAGGTAATGAATTACGTATGAGTAGCAGAAAGGAAGCCTGGTTGTGTGGATGTGCCCTTTAAGAGCAAAGTCTTGTCCTAACCCTAGTACACCCAGAGCATTTAAAAGGCGTGCCGGCCCCTATGAAGATGTTCCCATTTGGCCTGCCACCCCGCTGCACTCCCAGCTAGACTCTCCAGCCAGCTAGCAACAGTTCTTCTTTCATCCGTTTCTGTTTGTATGTCTCTGTGAAGCTTTTTCACTCAGTTCCGTTCCATTTAACTTTACCGAAAGAGAAGTTCAACAGTTATTACGCTAGACAAAGGGACGATGACCTGCATGTTTTTTATGTTGCTATAAGGCTGAGAGATTTTTCATAGTTCTATTTTACAGTTGAACAAATCTTTGCGAATTAAAATCTATCCATCTTTCCAACTATAGACCGTGAAATCTCTGTCTGTGTGTTCTTCGTATATCTCGAAACTGCTCATCTGGCGTCACTACCACGGCGCCGCTACCACGGCGTCGCTACCGCGGCGTCGCTACCACGGCGTCGCTACCACGGCGTCGGGCTGTTGTGAACTCAGTAATCGTACTTTGGTGCAAAACAAAGCAACCTGTCCAAGAGCATTTCTAAGCGAACTCAAGTGTGATTCATGCGGCGAGAACATACTCGCAGCCAATTGTAGGAAGTGAACCATAACTTAGTGGACTCCAGGCTGCTAGTGCACGTATTTGTTTAGATGGACATAGTAGGGCCATAATTTGCATCACAATTAATATCACAATTAACATATATTCCTGGTGCACCTTGCTAACCAAGCTAGTTAGCTAGCACAAGAGTTAGCCGGTAACTTAGCGTTTGCTGGTACCTGGCCCCGCCGAGCCTCGCTCCTCCACAGCTCCACCCTCTCCTCTAAATATGGCCTCTTCTGGTTCCGGAAAAAAACCAAGATGGCGACGATCAAAATGCCAAATTTGAGTCCACAAATCAATGGGTGACGTCACGGTGGCTACATCCACTTCTTTTACACAGCCCATGTTACAAAGCTCCTTTGAAGTGCTTTTTATAACTGTAGTGTTGTTTTCTGAGCAGCTCTCCTCTCAAGTTATCTTGCACATGGCATGGTGAACGCTGGGTTTCACATCAAAGGACTACCTCTACCTTCACAATAAAAAAGCATTTATTTCGAAGCACATGCATGTAGGATTAGAAGCCGTGGCTTAACACATCAAAATGATCCAACAGCTGCCAATGAACGGTGCAGAGCTGAAAGGGCTAAAATAATTCATGGTGATGATCGGTCATGTCTGACTGATCTGGTCGATAAAGTCAGTGTTAGGCCTGATACGGATCCAACAGATCAGATCGGTGCAGCCCACAGAGCTCAAACCTGAATTAAATGTTTGAACATCAGATCTCCTTTTGTTTGTTTGTTTTCTCTCCCACTTGCTGTTGAGAGAATAAAGTTCCTTGGCACACAGGCTTGTTCAATGTGGTTTCAGTCTTTTTAACACTCTCTCTCTCCCAGGGTCCCTTTAACATTTGTTCAGCCATGTGTTAATACGATCACTGTGTGTCCAATTCATTTAGCCCAGTTGAAGGGGTTAACAATAACAGTTTTGATCACTCATGTTTGACTCATGTTTATGACTAGCAGGAATTATCTCTCTTGCTTTCAGTGCCAAATGTCATGGTTTCTGGATAATCTAAATGCAGCTCTTGCCCATTTCTGCCCGTTACAGATATTTGTAATAATTTGGTTTCATAACAATCTTAGTTGGAGACAAAAAAAACATTTAAACTCACAGTTTTTGCTGCGAGCCTCATTAACAAATAATAATAATAATAAAAATGAATAAATCAAAGAAAACACTTGACTCTTACTGCTTTGAAGAGGTTAGAGGACTGCAGCATATCCTTAATTAACTCAGATTCTCTCTTCCTTTGCTTCCTCCATCTGCTTTATATTTGTCCTCCCTTTGATCCATCATCATGTTCTTCTCTACTCATCACCTTCTGTTTCTCCCTCTCGCCTTGTCTGCATTGTTCATTTCTCATCTATTTACCTCACAGTCCATCATCCCACTTGTCATCTGCCATCTTGTAACTTGGCCTTCGTCCCAGCTTTGTGCTCAATCACACTCGCTCTTATCACTCTTTTCTCTCCTCCTCTACCCGTGCTTTTTCCATTTCCCTCTCTCTACCTTTTTTCTTCCTGCCTTACATTTGACTCCTACAGCTCAGTGTTGCTCCCCCCCTCTTCTCGTTGCTTCACTTTGTCTCTCCCCTCCTCCGAGAACTCTGAAGTCAGTCTTCATCTCTTGGGAAAATGTCACTTCAATCACGACAAGAAGGCTCCTGAGCCGTCGGCTGGTCAATCTGCCTTTTAACTGGTTTTAGGTGCGTGAATGTACGCGTACACTTTTCTGCACTTGCCTAACTTAACACACGTGTCATTTACACGTTTACATTGACAAGACAAGTGTGCTGCCAGTTTGGACATATCTGGCTGCACCAGCGCGGGTGTAAAGGGAGGGTTGGGGGTGATAACGTTTGCATACATTGAAGTTCAAGGAAGAGGGGAATTCCCCTGAGGGTGGGGAGCGGGCAGCCTGTAGAACGGATATTGAAAGACTGAGACGTGTGAGATAAAGAAGAAAAAAAGGTGAGGGGCCCCGCAGACGGGACAGTAAATGAGAGGAGGGAATGAAGGAGGTTACTGAGATGAGGTGGGGCCTAAAGATGACAAAGTATAAGTTAAACAAAGGAGGGAGGCCTTGGATTGAACTGATGTATTGAATTTACTCTGTTCGCTTTGGTCAATTGTCTGGCCCCGGCCAATATATTAAAATGAATTGGACAATTCCTGAAGTGCAGCAGCAACTCATCTTGCCGCTGGAGCGGGTTAAATCAACTTGCAGGTAATTGAAGGAAAGTTGAGAATAATAGAGGGGGTAACAACAAACTTGCACTCGAAAAACTACACTGCCAGGGCTTTAGTTTTTTTATTTTTTATTTTTTTTTTACTTCTATGAGAGGCAGCATAATGGAAGAATGGGGCTCTCATCCCAACGGCACATCCCAGCCTTGACAAGGCAATTAGAGAGGAGCAGCATCTCGTGTACTCAACAACACCTCATTTCTACTCGCTCAAGGTGAAAATTCATGGCATGAAATAGTTTGAAGAGGTGTTGAAACATTATCGAACGCAAACATTGTGTAGTTGTAACATTCTGTATACTCCCCTCGTCCTAAGTTTAAAATAGAATGGCCGGCCTTTGCTAAACCCATAAAATACAGGCTGAAAAATAAATTTGCATTAGAAAACGCAGTCATTCATCACAAAGTCTGTGTACCGGCTGCCGGATTGGCTCCATCCCCAGGTTGGACCTTCATCTAAGCTGTGAAAGCTGCCCCATGTTCACTGACGTCATCTGCAGCACATTTACAGCAGATGACTCCGCCTCTGACTGCATTCCCCATTAGTAAACAATGCTTTGAAGAATTGTTAATGTCTGATTTCTTAAAATGTTGTCTGTGAGCTGGTTCCCTCAGCTGTTAAACATAATAGCTGGTCATGTTTGACCCTTATGATAACACGAGGGTGAAGAATCAATGCATCCCAATACACGTGATAGAACACAGTGGTTTCACAAAGGCACAGTGAAAAGCAAAATGTCAGTCGAAAGCTTTTTGTGAATTTCTTGAAAGCAGCACAATGTAGAAATGTCAGTTACGGTGAAAGAGTGAAGCGCGGCAGGAGGTAAAAAGAGAGAGACGGGAGATGAAAGAGCGCTGATAGACAGACTGACATTGCGAGAGACGCACCAAGAGGGATGACGCAAGCTCAGCTGAAGTCAGACACACAGCGGAGTGGAGAGCCGTAAGAAGGGAATTTTGATTCTTGGCAGCTTCTTTTGACTTCCAACTTCTACTGACTCGAGCATCAAGACGAGTGTCATAGTGCGGAAGTTAGCGGAGCGCAGGGGTTTTATCTCCGTGTTAATTATAATTCTAGCATATACTGTAACCGTTTCAGTTTGTGAGACTAGGAGCCCTCAAAATGAAACATAAGTACAAATGCTTTAGAGGGAACTGAATCCCTAATTCACACAGTGGGTGTGTGGGAGTGTAGCTTCAGGGTGGCAACGGGGAAAATTAAGAACAAGGAGCTATTGGACATGAACTGTGACAGCCTATTATTGTTTTTAATTGAATACAGCCAACAGATACTTACTGCAGCTTTGACATAAGCCTTAATTCATCATTTTTGGGAAGTCACTACAGTTGTCATTTCTTTTCCACATCTCCTGGATTGAATGTAAACACATCACTCTATTGGACTCTGACTTTTCTATACGTTTACTTTTTTTGACACTAGACACAAAATAGTGTGGACTAATTCAATGGTCAGCTACATGATCGTCATGTTAGGGAAGACTTCAGTAAACTTAAATGATGTGTGCATTAGGCAGCTGTGGCAGATGGGCAATAATGAATTGCTTTCATATCCTTTTGACTTCATGAAATAGACCCAGAAGAATATGTGAGCACTCTGTGGAGACCAGTAGAGGACAAAAAAATAGAGGAGACCCTATTAATTCTTTTTTTATTGTTAAGTCCAGAAATTGACATTAAAGCTGTTTTCCCACTGGACAAAAAAACAAAACACTAACATCTTTCTTTTGTCTTTGTGATGGCAAAGGTCGGCAGTGATTAGTTTTCGCCCTGTTTACATTGCGATGCAGACTCGTGTTGTAGTGAATATATATTTAATGACAGGCGATTATTATAATTCATTACATATGCCACCAGACTCCAGTCAGACAACAGTAAATGTAACTTGCTGATCATCGAAACACACGTCACTCAGACTCCACAGAAACAAAATACTCATCAAAACCATCTTCGTTAGTCTTTCCACATCACCAACTCTGGTTTGAGAGTTTGAAAGAGAGACTGAAGAAGTAACAGATTTAAAAAGAGAAGTAAGAATGTTGGGGGTCTCAGATCTGATAAAGCTGCATATAGTTTAGAAAATGTGCGTTGTCGGTACCAATACCAGTACCATAAAATGATACCAGTACCAAAAGAGTACTTCATTTGATACCCATCATGGGTTACCACACTGTCTCCCGACCCGAAGTGGTGGGACTGCTTTGTCGCGGAAGCGTAACGCCCGCCCTGCGGTTCCCTTCAAGGTTCAAACTATTTGCTCTGTCAGCACTGTTGTCGTTGTTGGTACTGTTATGACCGTGAGCTGCTAGCCGCCGGCTCAGATATCTTAGTGGTCACAGCCGTGTGCAGGCAGGCAATCCCAGCCATATGGGTTGTAGCTGCTGAGGAAGTAGGCCAATCACATGTCTCATTGAATCAAGAAGGCTTGCATTGATTGGCTGCGAGCAAATCCACAAATAGTAATTTTTGTCTACATCCAGGCACAACAATAATTCATTTTTTGACTGGAGAAGTATTGATACTACTTGGTACTGGGTTATTTTGGTCGACAACTTATTGAGTAGTACAGCCCTTGTTCTGGTAGTCTCTAAATACAAGCTAATGTGGCGTGAAACAAGTATAGTACAGCCACAGTATAGTGAATAAGGAGAGACACCAGGATCCTTAGTGATCAGAGTTATGTGTCTGAATGATCTTCTGAAGTTCAGCGTGCACGATGATGGATTGCCGCTGCTGTTTGGCAGACATGCGTTCCCATCATTCCCTTACATATGACGCCGAGCACACAAGCAGTCTTAACCACTTCATTAACTTTTAATTTGCCATTTGAGTAAGTCTGAAGATAGAATGTAATAACTTTTGTCTGATGTTTGTTGACTGCCATGAGATGTGACGGGAAAACTACATCACAGCGAGCTCTGTGCAATAATCCTCATTAAAGCGAACATACAGAGATGATATCTGGCAAGTTCTACACCACACTGCCAGTGTGCGCTCCATAATATGTCACTTAAGGCACTACTTAACTCTTTGGTATGTATCATTTAGTCACAATAGTTTTCAATGCTGTTTAAGAGAGTTGAATACCAGCACCAAATATTTGTTGTCAACAACTATCATCTATCGATAATGGCTCTAAAAGCTCAATATTTCTAAGATCTAATGATTTCATTGTAATCTCACCCCCTCACCAATCCTCCCTGTCTCTCTCTTTCTCTCTCTCCATCCAGAGCTAATAGACGGGACCCCCACCTTGAAAATCAACCATGGCTCCGGCATAGTGGTGCTACAGTTGCCAGGCAACGTGAACGTGGCAGACAGACGGTGGCATCGACTGGATGTCCGCAGCAACAGCAAGGTTGGACGCTTCACCTATTTAACACCAACCGCCATTTATTGAGCAAATAAGCTCCAAGTATATTCACGCCGAGCTGTACTGGCAGATGACAAAGCACGCGCGCACTCTATTCCACCACTAAAATCAAGAAATGTTGTCTTGCATTAAGATATTTTAAATAGATGTTGGCTAACAATTTATATTTGTCATTCATATGAACAGCTTAATTTGTTATTTTCACACCCATATTGGCCAAGATGTGCTGCTTACTTATCCAAGGAAAGAAATTCAAGCAACTCTTTTGTTAAAAAGAGAAAGAGAAAATAGTTCAATTGCATTTCAGCTGTGATTATGTAAATTCTTCTTTATGCCCTTATATGTGCATAAGCACAAATATCACCTTCAAAGGAGAGGACACAAGCCTGAGCGTGTTTTTGGATGAGGCAAAAAACAAACAGTAACACACTGTGGTTGTGTTGCTGAACTTATCACTTTACACTTACTGAACATCCACCCACACCTTTGGCCTCAGTTTGACACCGACTCACGCAGCCCGCAGGTCCTCGAGGCATAATCTGGGTTCAGCAGCTGCATTTTTAATGGTAAATGGTGTTTTGCACGCAATTTGAATGCTTCTTTGAATACAGTGTAGATACATCAAGATGCGTCATGCTCATTGAATCCTGTCTGGATGTGACTGGAAACTGGAGCCCCAGAGAAAACAACTCAAATTTGGTCAAAATTAGTGATGTGGAAGAAACAAGTTGTCGCTTTAGTGAAGTTTTACATCATGCAGGTGACACGAAATATCTTGCACACCATTGATGTAAATGAGTTTTGGCCATTTTTTATTGCACATTTGTAAGAGTACCCCTGTCAGCCTTAGTTGATATGGATAGTTAGACCAAATATTAATGTTGACTGAAATCTGACAACCAGTGGCCAGGGAACGCGCTAAACATGGATCAGGGCACTCTGAGCTGCTGAGCTTCCCAACCTTGGAGTAATGATCGTTTGATGGTGCCAAACATTACAACTAAATGTTCTTATTCGGCCCAATAAATTAGTGATTCCTGACATTGTTGTGAACAATTAACATAATCACATTTCTGTCCCTTGTAACCTTATAGCTGAGGAAACTATATCATGTCATGGACTCCAAATAGCCCCATGCAGGCCTATTTGATACTATTATTAGGCTCTCAAATGGGGACGATGTTTGTTGGTGATTTAGTATTGCAGAACTCTCTGCAACGTAAAGTACAAAGGGAGACAATAGCGGTGAGAGGGAGACGAATTATTGCAATGGCCCTCCTTTGACATTCTCTGCTCAGGCTCATTGGAAGTGAATTAAATTAGAGTAAAATTAAGGCTAATCTTCATTTGACTCAGGACCGCTTAGAGCTCCTCACCTCCAAGGACTCACACGTAACCACTGCCTCATTGTTCTCGTCTCGCTTAAATATCAAGGCAGGCAGTCAGTGATGCTATTTTTAGAGGCTTTGTTGTAACCCACCCTGAAAGCTTCAACCTCACGGTCTCTAAGCTAAGTACATCTCAATCTCTTTAAACAGATGTCTTCATGTGAATGCAGAATCTTTAGGCAACGGGACAAGATTTAGTATTAATTCCCGTTTGTAATCTGTGTTGTATTGACCAATCACGTTTGAGCAGGCTTTGGTCGCATGCAGGTAAACAGACGAGGAACGTGTTGGCCGAAATGCAATCTCTGAACCCACCGGCTATCGTCTGACAATGATTTAGCTTTTTACGAGCATTCTTTTAGCCGTAGACATTGTCTCTCAACTCAATTCTTGCGTGTCAAGTTGCTAATTGGACCGTAAACAATGGCCAGTGCATGTAAGAGGAAGTCTTGGTCCAGATATCTGTTATCTGGAAATCCGGTTAAAGCACCTGGACTGGCTGAAACCTGTTCTGGGACACCCATCCCAACGTAGATGAGTACCACTCAAGTAAAAGCACACGACTGAGTTTTGTCAGCACTCTACCAAAATGAAAGCCTTTTCATATTCAGCACCATCAAAAGCCTCAACTTCTTTTAACCGATTTCAAATTTCACCTATTTTTCGCCGGGACACGGCGAGCTATGTTCTCCGTTACCGATACCAACCAAAAACTACGGCACCTTCACAGACAAAGCGCATATCAGAGAACATGTGGACTCCACCCTGAGTCCGGCGATATCTTCCAAATTCCTCTCCTTCAAACCATTCAAAAGTTACAATCCATCAGCCACAGAGCAACACAGCCAAACAGCAAAGAATTTGAAACGCATCGCGCCTTGAGATGTTTTCGCCGAAGAAAATCGCCAAAAGTCCAATATTAATCCTTTCAGCCATGTGCTCCCGGTCTCTCCCTCTCGTTCTATGAAAAAACTGAGTCTCTACGTCAGGGGTGTCAAACTCATTTTCACCCCGGGCCACATCAGCATCATGGTCCCCCTCAAAGGGCCGGATGTAACTGTAAGACTGTATAAATGTAACCACTCCTAACATATTGTTAAACAACTCTCTCTGCATTTAATTATTGTTTATTCAAGTGTAAATATATTGTAAATGCATTTATATAAATGTAAAATGATATGCACATTTCTCTGTTATTATAACATAAATCAAAGATCAAACTTTTAAAGAAAATATAAAAAACAAAAATCAAACACGAGTTAGTTATTTTAGTTATTAACTCTGTTCAAAGCATGTTTGTCACAGTTGAGAGGGACATAACTATGGTACAACAAATGACTGTGAGCTGCTAAGAACATGTGTGACAGATGTGACATCTAACTAAAAACCGTTTGAGGACCGCGTTCCTACTCAGCCACCGTACTTGTGCACGGTACGGCACATCTCCATGCTCCGAGCCCAACTCCTTCAGAAACAGTTGGAACTGGCGGTGATTCAGGCCACGCGCCCGAATGAAGTTCACTGTTTTCGTGACCGTGGTCATTATATTATGTTCCAGAACCTTTCCACACAGAGATTCTTGGTGGATAATGCGATGATAAGTTATCAGAGGTGTGTGGCAGTTACTTTTTTGCATTTTCTTTAGCCCCACCAACTCCTCCAGGGTATTCAGTTTTACTCACGGACCTCTCCACTGCATCACTAATGACCCTCCCCGTCGTCGTTCCATGGAGGGCAGCTACATCCAAGAGCTCCTCACTGACAGTCAAGTCTGCCTTCAGCCGCTTACAAACATGGACAGTTGCGCTGTGTCCGTGTTGTCTGTGCTTTAATTTGTGTCTGTAGCTTCTGTGAATATGTTCTGCTGTGATTGGAGTCTGCCTTTACATTTTTGGACAAGTTGATGTTTTTCTTGGAGGCTAAATGTAGCATACTTGGCTCCGTGTTTGGTATCAAAATGCCGACGTAAATTGTATTCTTTCATCACCGACACTGCTTCATAGCATAGCATAGCATAGCATACAGACCGGTTTCTCTCCTTGAAGAACAAACATATATTCGCTTTCCCATCTTTCATTAAATGTCCTTCCCTCTGTATCAATGTTCCTCTTCTTAGACATGTTGGATTATTTTTCAAACATTTTCAACTCAATAATTCGTTGGAAACCCGATTTAGTTAACGCTAACGCTACTAGCGGCCGCAGTCCGTCATTTCGCGGGTCAAAAACTCAACATGCATTGTGGGAGATGTAGTTTATGGTCACTGTAGCGTACACGATGAAGCAGCATAGAGTTTAATTTTAAGACAATCATATGCCTTTTATATGGAAGCCCATTTCAGCAGCAAAAAAAACAAATGAAAAATTAGACTTGATAATAAAAATATATATCATAATTATGACTTTTAATTTTTTTTTAATACATTTTTTTTAATTTATTTTTAATTTTTTTGCTGGTGGAAATATGCCTTCGCGGGCCACATAAAATGACGTGGCGGGCCGGATTCGGCCCGCGGGCCTTGAGTTTGACACATGTGCTCTACGTGCTTGTATTAAGGATAGGTTGTCTTTGCCATTTCGGCCAATGGCGCGTGCCACAGGTTTTTTTTTTTTTTACTGTGTCGTAGGCGAAAATCCGCCAATCAGAAGGCTCTGTAAGGTTCATATGAAGTCTGTGAAACTGGAACTCAGACGCGTAAAACCCCTGTTTTACAGGTTTATATTGGGCCCAGGCTCTCAAAAATGATGCCAAACTGCTTTAATAGATAGATTGAAGACTATTAGTGATAAAAGAAGTGAAATATATAGTTATATAGTATATACAATTACAATAAAACAGCTGAAAGTGCTGCATCCAAAATCAGAATTGACGCCGGCTGACCTCGGCTGACCTGTACAAAACCATCGATATCTCTGGCCTACTTCATTTTATCAAAGCCATTTCTTTTTTGAGAGACTCCTGACCTGTTGTGCTATGACTTGTGTGGGGTGATTTGGGTGTATCTGCATCATTTCAAATACATGTAAAGTGTAAATTTCTTTCAGGTGAACCTGAACATTTTCAATTTGAGCTGTGTGTTATGTTCATTCAGCATTAACCAGTAACATATACACTGATATGTACACATATTAACAAATCTCACAAGTGTTAGTGTTATTATTCCATTGAAATGATTCAAATAGACCTTGTAGTTAGAGAGATAAGCCCCTTTGAGTATGGGTAAACTATTTTCGAGCAGAGGCCTAAAAATAGGGCTAGGGTTAAAGAAGTTTAAAGCCTAAAACTGAATAATCAAACTTATGTCACACTTAGCTTCATTTAGCTGGTGACTCAAAATGTTCCCAAACCCCCTTTTCAAAAAAAAAGAAACACTGCTTGCTCTACCTTAAGTGCAGGCTAACCATTGTAATGATGCCATCAGGAACATTACCTTGCCTCTAATACAGTATGCCACTGAAATGTCCTTTACCAAAGCGTTTTTTTGTCATTAGATTTCTTTAGCATGAAAGGAAATAATGGCTGTAGGTTCAGCTTCACATTTTAACACCGAATGCATTTGCTCTGTATTATGCTGTATTGAGAAAAGGGGCAGCCGGACAAATGCATGAGTGGATCAGGACTTATAACAACAGATTTATTCAGAATTTCAATGAATACAATAACTCATTGAGACTTCTTTTTTTATTATTACAACGGGGATTAGTCTGCACCACAATGACATTATTCTTAATCACATGTGAGTCCATTCATTTGTCCCGAATAGTCAGCAGCAGCTTATCCAACCTGGTCGTGTTACCAAGCAAGGACAGAGCTGCAGTCTGTAGATTCACTGTATGATTCAGCAGCGAAGAATCTAGCCATGAGCACTGCTTTTTTTCTAACATCATACAAGACAGAACCATGAATCAGATTTACCGAAACCAACGCATTTGTTTTTGTCTGAAACAGTCGCTAGCCCTGAGCCTAGTAAAGAACTGAATGATATTTCATAGTGTATACAGTATCTTTAATGTAGAATCCTGCAAACAATCACTGTGCATGTGACACCATCAACCTCATTGATGATCAATCAGCTGGCGCAGCGGGTGTAAAATTAGCTGCTGTTTCCTCGACAAACGTGCCTCTGTCATTTTACCCGAAAGAGATGAAAACATGCCCATACCCACAAGTAAGGCCAGTTTTATGATTTTGTTGGCATATTTAGGTGCGTATGGTGAATTATTCAGTTCAGTAGTTGTTAGGAAAACTCTCTCACTCCTGTTTCAAGCAGCTGTTTCACACAGCTGTTTCTGGGTCTTTAAACGAGTCGCCGTCCAGGGGATCACCCTGAGTTGTTCCCGACAGTGTAGCATCGCCTAGCATATCATATTCCCTCCTCCATCTTCCTTTACTGTCTTGTCTCCGAGACTGCCTTTTTTTTAGCATTTAACTTCATGTAAAACCATTTTTAACAGTTGAAACAGTTTTTCTTTTCAACTTTCCAAAAGCCGGACGTAAAACTCTGCAGTCATGAACATCCACCTGAACTGAAGGATGAACCGATTCGTATTTGGAGCTCAAAGGTCCCTGTGACCTCATGAAACATGTTTTTGGCCATAGCTCAAGAATTCTTATGCCAATTAACACAATCTCATACCAATGTCCAAGAGGATAAAATTATATTGTGATGACAATCTGGACGGACATGGACTGGTTTGTGAAGGCAGACAACCGTGGGGCGGTAATTCTAGTTTTTAAATTATTTTCTCTTTACTCAAGGTTAAAGTTTCTGTGAGTAAAATTTAGACAGGCCGACTTATTTGGTCGCATTGATTATACTAATGATCAAATCTGGTGAACGTGCCCCTACTCCTGAACAGGTGATGTTCATCAGACTGAAGAGAGAAATATATTACATGTATGTGCAGTAACGAAATAAAGTGGGATTTAGGATAAGAATACTAAAATGTATTCTTATCTAATCTATTTTTGAGATTATAACTTTGAATATCCAACTTTAATATTGTAACTCAAACTGCTGCTCTTGGGACACGTAGACATGTTATCCTCGGTTGTATTGTGACAGCTTTTATCACAGATGTGAGAAAAAAATATTTTTACACACGGAACTGAATGCTTATGCACTGGGTATTGTTAACCACCAGAGTAATTGTGGCATCATTTTTGTGCCAATTGTTTTTGGGAATTATCATGTAAAGCTACCCCCCCCCCCCACACACACACACACACACCAATAAAAGCTGGCACATGATAGTGTGATCCCAGTATGAGCTGCATTGGGCTGTATGCGAATGAATAAAAAGATCAACCATTTGTCTGAAAAAAATAGATTAACATGTATGTTAGATTCTTTCTTTACTGTAACTTTAATTTTCTTCTGGCTTATTGAAAGAACATTATTTCATCAGTTGAACAGTTGATATAAATAGTATATCATTCTTTGAAAATAGGTTGTCATGGCTTTCACATAAGCACAGTCTTCTTTACTTAAATACACCAATTATTGGAACACGCTGGTTTGTCGTTGCTGCTCCCAACAGGAGA
Source organism: Leptoclinus maculatus (assembly GCA_032191485.1). Taxonomy (NCBI): domain Eukaryota; kingdom Metazoa; phylum Chordata; class Actinopteri; order Perciformes; family Stichaeidae; genus Leptoclinus; species Leptoclinus maculatus. The sequence continues at coordinate 45,078,421 of JAVDOI010000001.1, read as the reverse complement.
CCGAGCAGGCAGCAGCAGAGTAATACGCACTAATGTAAGAAATGGGAGAGATGACAGCAATACAAGGCACACTCATTATAATAATACACAGAAGTAGGAGCCTTTATTAATACATTTGGTTTATACAGCATGTCCTTGACTGTGTGCTCCCCACAGGAAGTGCGCTTCACCCTGGATCGCTGCTCGGGGGCGGCGGTGATGGAAATGGAAGGCCTCGGCAGCTGGTTGACCACCGAGGACCACTCCTCCTGTGAAGTGGCAGGCGTTACACCCAATAACGACAGGTACCTGAACGCACTCGTACATGAACAGTGCACGCCACTATGTCTTGAAAGACAGGTGTGACTCTGTGTGGGGATGCGAATGAGAGTGTGTCAAAGTTATTTTAATGTGCTTTCATTTGGGGCCCACATATTTACAAGGTGCCAGATGAGGGGGCCTTTTGATCTTCTTTTTACCTTTTTTTTTTTAAAACAAACTGTTAGTGTGCCCAAAGTGAACATTGGATTTTCAAATAATCTCTACAAGTGTACCCAAATGACAGGGGTATGGCATGTGTTTTGTGAACTGTTTGTAATATGTGCCTTTGCATGCCTCTATGTGTGTTTTAGACACCTGAACATGAGCCAGGTGCTCCAGCTGGGCGGTGTGAACGAGGACATCCCCTACATCTACCCTCAGCTTCAGCACAAACACTTCACCGGCTGCATCCGCAACCTCATCGTGGACAGCAAGGTAACGCAGCGCTGACACACGTATACACAGCTGTGCAGAACCACACGACCGCTAGCACACCGGCGCCCGAGCACTCTCAAACTCCCGCCTGCACTCCAGCTGATAAATGGATTAATAACAGGTTTCAACATTCACAGTACCCTTGTGCCATGTAAGAGGAATAACTGTAACCTCAAAGCGCTTTCAAATATTACACACATGCCCTGCAAGAGCGAAGTGGAATATAACCCTTTCCACTCCCGCCCAATCTTGACTTCAAGTCGAGACTTTCAAGTAACCTTCCACTGCTCTGTTGGACTTAAAAAGTCAAGGACTCCATGGTCAACCATGACAATCTGAGCTCAAGCCCAAATCATTTCTGTATGAACACAGGCCTCAGGTGTGATAGCCTTTTGTGAACCCGCTGCCTTCTAAAGCCTAGAATTTTGGCTTGGCTTCAAATAAACCTAAAAAATGTTGGCCCTGCCAGTCCAAAAGTATTGCGTCTTGCCTGATATAACTGCTATTAAGACGTCAAGGTCTTTTTTTAAACTCTATTTACTGATGCTGACAGGGTAAGACGTGGGTTCCCTGATAATCAAAAATCAGAAATAAAATGTTGATATTTGAAATATGTTTATGTCACTTCTCAAGCTAGGTAATGTGTAGCTTACCACGATTTAGAAGCAATGCTATATTTTCTCACTCTCTTTTTGCTTGCACTTGTAATTTACATTGTGATTAAGACAATTACACCTGGTATTATGCTTGCAATCTGATCACAGAAGTTTTGCATCTCTCTATGCAAAGCAAAAGAGTGGGAGGGGAGCAGGACTTCTCATCCTGCATGACACTTTCATTGGAGGCAGCAGAAGCTTTGCTACTGGTTCTTTTTTGCTGTGCATGGAGCTGCTTTGAGCACTGCGGCAGTGACTAATTTGGATATCAGAAAAGTGAAACTACTGGTCCTGTAGGAGCGGCTCTCGCTGGACTCTTTCAGGGAAGCTAGTTTTTCAAATGATCTTGGATAAATGCACGATCATATTTTAAAAAAAGGAAACATAAGTGGAGAGTCAAAAGTATGATCAGCCCTTTTTTAGGCTTTTTACAGCAGCTGAGCAGGACTTCATTTAAAGCTGAGTCACATGCTTTATCTAAGCCAAATATTGCCGTGAACTAACAAAGCCTTGTAGAATTGCAAATTAGTTTCAAATATATCATTGCGTTAATTGGCCAGTTAAAACCACTTTGGTCTAGTAGTCTGGTTCAGTGTAAGGAGCGACAGGGCCTCTAGGGGTGGTGAGTTTGGCTGTTAGAATTGTAGTCTTGTTCCCTCCATAAACACAAAGTATCCATATGCATTCATCCATTTTATCCATCAGCTGTATCCACTTGACCTTTAGAGGATCAGCTCTGGAGCCGATCCCAGTCGACATTGGGCGAGAGGCGGGTTACGTCCTGGACAGGGCTTCCAATCAATCACAGGGCTGACACAAAGAGACAGACAATCATTCACCCTCACATTCAGTTCCTAACCTGCATGTCTTTACTGTCTTGTAATGGGAGTGGGAGGAAACTGGAGCAATCACAGAAAATCCACGCAGACACAGGGAGAACATGCAGACTCCACACAGAAGGAGGTTCCAACCCGGGACTGTCTGCTGTATCTATTCAGTAGACCTTTAAAGCTCTATTAAGATGTTAAATCTCCAGAATGTAAATATGAAAGGATATAAGTTTCTCCTGCTGCAATGCTAAAGGCTTGTGCTGTAGTTGGTGTGGTGTACCTGAGCTGGAGACGTAGCTGCACAAACCTTATACACCAATGAGAGAAATCTACATGATGCGTGTGGGCGGACATGAGGATAATGAATCTCCACAGAGCAAGCAACAGTAGGCGTACTGATGATGATTAGCAATGTTGATGGACGTGTTCCGACTTTGTATGATTCATTTTTTCTTTCTTGTTTTTGTCATTTGGTGTTGCTCTTATCGCAGCAGAAAGTGCTAATATGTCACATTTCCATCTGTTTTGAGGTGTGCGTGCCTGTGAAGTGGTAAAGGTAGATGACATTGATAGTAACAGAGTACTCTGTGTGTGTCTGTTTCTATGTACATGTCTCCATGTGTGTCTGTGATTTTGCTAATGTGTCTCTATATCAGAGGTTGTTTTTTTGTGAGGCGAGAGTGAGATCAGAATGTAGGAAAGAGTAATTGGTTGAAATGAACCATTACCAAATCTTAGTATCATTTACAAAAGAAGAAAACATATTTAAATTCTGATTAAAATGCTTCCACAGCCACAACTGCAGGACAGACAAGAAAGTTGTGTTTGGGGGAACCTCGTATTTCATTTTTTTTCATGCTAATATGATGCTCCAACGGAGTACGTCCCCCCTAATCTATCAACAACCATATTGACATGGTGTTGGTCCAATGATGATTTCCAAATGATATCTTTAATTCTCTACCACTGTTGTACGCTATGGTTTGTACGTGAGTGAAACTGTCAGATTCTTACTGTAGCATATTAGAGAAGAAAATATAAAGTGCAAATTGCAAACTACTTTTATACACATTGCTAAAAAATATATATATTATTTAGGCCTTTTCAACAGAGTCCAGTTTTCCTTTGTTCAGAGTTTCCCTGTTGTTATCGAGCAGTAGCTAGCTAGCTACTTGCGTTAGCCAAAGCAACGCTTAGCTTGTTGTAGTGTTGCGCGCCCTGAAGGACGATTAAGCTAACGGTCCGGATCTGTTTGGACTGGAGGGCGCGTCCGGAATAGGTGAACAGGTATCTGCCAACTGTGTGCCTGTATGTATGCGTGTCTTTCCTGTGGGCATCTGTACATTAGGATATTTCTGTTTTGGAGCCAGACAAAGATGCAGCGTGTCAGGACCACGTCACCTCCATTAAACGTATTGAAGTGTGATGCACGGCTGTCGGGAAACAGTGTGTGTGGATGAAGAAGAAAGCAGACTAGACTGAGCTAAAGGAAGTGGGAATGTGACGCTGTCTCCTGGAAAAGAGACAGGAAGAGATTTTTTGATTTTATAATTGTGTTTCTATTCTGGAGTTGGGTCTCTCCCCTCCGGCTGTCATTCGCCATCGTCTTTTTTAACTCCCTCCATCCTCGTCCTGTCATTGTTCTGCTCGTCTTTCTCCCCTCAGCTCTGAGAGAGATTTACTGCTACCAAGTTTTTCGGTTGTTTTGACAAAACTGTCACTCCATTTTTTAAGTATGGAGGTTTGGAGTTACAAGAGTTGAATCTAAAGGATTATACCTTTATTTAGAATTAAAGGAAATCTGAATGCTACAGCGTACAATGGCATTTTAGACTTTGTGACAACACTTCAGTAAAGGCCCTCTCCTCGTCTCAACGTGTGCCTGTGCACAAACCCAGGTCCATTTAACAAGTTTCATTTGGTAGAACTTGACCTGCACAGAACTCTGACTTTAACCCCTTTCAACACAACAGCCTAATCGGCCAGCATCAGTGTTCGACATCACTTATGGGAGCAAATCCCTTAAGACAGGTTCCAAAATCTAGAGGAAAGCTTCTTTGAGGAGTGGAGGCTGTTACAGTTTTGTAATGAAAAGTCTGTCATTTATATATGGGTGTAAAGTTCCTGCCTCACTCACTACGCAGCACACTCAGCTCTACACTTTGTATTTTGATGTAGAATTTGTGTTTTCCTTCCTGTGGACTGAGACATTTTTATACTTAACACCTGGAATTATTCTTGGCAAATACAAACAGGGCAGCCTACAGTGTCTCTGTGTGGGTGTGTGACACTCTTTTCAGCCGAAGCCAAAATTTGTAATTCAATCAGAAGCAGGTGTATTTTTGCATTCAGCTCGTATTGTAGGTCCAAGTTTTTTGCTCAAGCACACAGATACACGCCACAGTGACACAGAAGCGCAGTCGAATCAATTGCAGACGCCCCAATATGTCTTTCAGTCATTGATTGCTATAATGTCAGTTTTTCGGTTCTCAGCAATCAACGTGATCGGTCAAAACCAAACAGGACCAGCTGTGGCTTATAAAAGGTCAGCAACCAGTAAGATGCCTCTTTGCTGGAGGTCAGAGCCAATCAGCAACTCCCTGGCAGTATGACTCACTGTCAGTTTTTACGATCCTTTGCATTCATATGTCCTCGCCCGCAACACCAACATAACTCATAAAGTTTGTTTGGGCAGAGACGAGATTGAACATATTAATGTTTTTTATGGCGTGGTTTTGTGAGGGACACAAATTGAGGCGTTCAAGGTTCCCCCGTCCTTCCAGCTTTCTATACAGTCGGCCATGCCGTTTGTCCGTCAGAAGATTTGTCCAGGGTTTGGTTTCATCTCTGTGGGAAGAGAGTGGAAAAGCACAGAAGGCCACGGTTTATCCTGAGCTCATGTCCTTCAACACTTTTGAAATGTAATTTCTGATTTTCTTTATTTTTTTTTTATTTTCACTCTCTTTTGACTTTATTTTCTTCTTTTCAAACTCTGACTCCCCCTCTGACTACTTTTTGTTTGTTTGCCAAACTGTTTATTGGCAAGTCTATCTCTACTTCTCATCTACTGGTCTCAACTTTGCCTTTTCGTTGTTTTTTAACACTGTTCTCTTACATCTCTCCCTCTTCTTTCTCCTCTCTGTTCATCTTCTCTCTGGCCCCTACCCATAACCCCATCTCTCCTTCCTCCTCCTCTCATCATTCCTTTCCTCTCCTCTCATCCCCTCTTCATGTACCGCCCCTCCATCTCCTCTCCCCTATCTCCCCCATTCAGCTGTATGATTTGGGCTCCCCGGCCGACTCGCAATCCAGCTCTCCAGGCTGCCTGACCACCGACAGCAGCTGTGTCAACATGGGCTATCCGTCCTGTGGCCACCGGGGTCGCTGTCACGGCGAGTGGGGCTCCTTCAGCTGCCAGTGTGTGCCGGGATACGCAGGACACCACTGTGAAGAGGGTAAGCCAAACTTATGCATTAAAGGAATACATCAAACAACAACAAACCAAAATCATCCATGTGTCCCGAAAAGAACATTTATGTAAAACTAAAGCCTAATTGCTAGCTGTTGGAGAATGAGTTTGTTGTAGCATTGAAGCAAAATGGAGTGTAACATTTAGGTCTGAAGGTTCTGTTTGTCACCTGAAACAGCTTCCAAATATGAACCTTGTTTTTTTTCCAAATAAGTGGATTTACATGCCATATAACTGTTACACAAACAATAAGCACACTGTCAAAGATGCTTCTGTCAGCTATGTAGCACAGCCAAACAAGATGGCCGGTTCCATGTGACGATTGAAGAGGATAAAATGAGACGGCTTACAGCTTGTTTTCTCTCAACGCCTCAGGGATGTGGAGCAAGTAAACCCACTTTTTTTTTATTTGCGGTGTAAAATATCCTAAATGCTGTATTAAATCTAGCTAACACAAGTTTATTGTGAATGTCATCATAAACGTTGAGTGTAAAAATGTAACCTAGAATAGTAAAAGAGGATTGAGTGGACTTCGGACCTCACCCACGGCTGCTTCATGCCTTTCTAACATGAATGGTATATAACTCTATTTGTAAATGAATGATGTATAGGTCACACACTTGTCATACTACCCCTGACCCCTGACCCCTGAACTACCCCCTGGTAGCTCCTTACTAAGGATACTTATGACCTGGAGAAAGCAGCTCCTTGTGAGCTTCTCTGCGGTGGCCTCATGTCTGCGGAGGCGTTTGCCTGACTGCAGCAGTTGGACGAGACTGTTGTTGGACTGAGATGGGATCTTTAATGACCCTCCCGCACCGACCCCCGTACACGTCCTCCAGATTGAGAGCACCTCCACAGATGAATTCTGCTGACTGCAGCAGTCTTTGGCGGGCTTTACAGTCCTGTTTGGTTTTCTTCTTGTACCGCACAGACTCTCAAATGAATTCAATGACGACAATGTGAATGAATCATTCTCCACGTTCATGAGAGGACTCGTATCTTTGAAAAAGAAACAAGCTGTGGAGTCGATGACCAACGAGGGGCATGTGGATGCTTTTGGCAACCATTGAGGCAATATTTGAAAGAAGAAAGTGTTGTGTATTTTCTAACATGATTCTCACAAGCAGACTGATTTATCTGTGTTAAACACGTTCTCACTCCCAACTCGTCAAATACCGACGCTTTGTCAGTGTCCTTCTGCGTCTTATACCAACGCACTGGCAACCAGACTTACTATAATGTCAACCCATCCACGTCGTTATTAGATGGTCAGACTAATAGTATAAAGAGCACGTGTCGCTGGATCACCCTTCCCAATTAGACTAAGCAGACATAGGTCGGCATGCAGGGGCGCACTCCAAAAGCTCGGTGTTCTCTATCACTCTGCTATCCAGTTTTGCTACAAATGCAAAACACACCACTGCACTCCATATTTCTGTCTGGGAATCTTTAAGCACCATTCTGTCTTTTTAACTTTTGACATTTGTTTTTTTAGCTCCTTTTTTTCCTGCAACCGGGCATCAGACAGCCAGCAGGACAGTGGAGTAACCTTAGGCCTTAGCTGGGTTAGCTTAGCTTCCATCTCGGTTCTCCTCCCTCTCATCCCTGCGGCAGTTTGGTGGCATTTGGTCCGGCAGGTCTGGCTAGGCTACATGGCAATAACTACCATGAAATAAACATTTTCTTACATAGGGTTACGCATCAAGCATAACAAGCGTAAAGTCGACGTTTACCTTTGGTTTCACACGAACAGCCATCTCTTGGGTGAAAGTCCCGTGTTGGTTTGACCCATCGACCGCCCGTAGCACCCGCCCACCCACCCACCCTCAGTGAGCTTTCTTGCTTGTTATAATTGTTATTAAAGCAGGTGCAATATACTACATCACTTGCTCTTACCGAATGCAAAGACTTCCACATTCAATGTGTCTGTGGTTTACAGAAACCAACAACGTTTTTGCTGCTGACTAGGGGACTGTTGTTCCATCTCACTCTCGCCCATTTCCTGTTGTTACTCTGCTGTTTTTATAAAGGCATTGCTTCAAAGGAGAGCCCCTTTATGTCTGTTTTGAACTTACCCCATACCCAGATTGAGGCGGGAGATGCTAAAGTGTATTCACACCTGGTATCAAATTGCATTTCTGCACTTCACATGAAATATTGATGTGTTACAAAACTGGCCTGTGCTGTAGTAATATTTAAGCACTCAAAGAAGCACACTGTAACCACCTCACTTAGTTGGCATTCAGTGAGAAAACACCACTGCGTGAAAGAAATGCAAGGGGCTCAGCTGCTGGTGGGTGTGTTGTGCATGTACCGGTGAGATAATGGAAAATGACCCGGGGAGTCCAGTGAGAGCAGTGGTTCTCAATCTTTTTACGGCCAGTGGCCCCCTATCCATTATCCAGGTCCCTTACTGCCCCCCATTAATTAAAATGTGATCTCAATGTCTCAGCACAATATTAATGTTGATTATTATTCTGTGTTATCCCTCAAAGAAAGCATGATTGAATGCCAAATACCAGATTTGATTAAACTGGTTTCCAGAGAGCAAAGAAGCCATGTAAATATCAATGTTAAACAAATGCAACAGTTGGAAATTTTAACTTTAATTAGGTCTTGTTAATGGTCATGAACGGCAGCCAATCAGAAAGCCACTTTCTCCCCAGGAAGTGTTGAGCATCAAACAATTCATTTCCTGCATTCTGGTGAATTTGCATGCGTCAATTCATGGTACAAACATCTTTATTTATGTAAACACAAAATTGAGGAAGCAGGGGACAATTCAAAATGTAAAAATATAATGGAATATAATAGTAAGACATTTATTCTGTTTTGCGTTGGAGTACGTATTCTCCTGTCGATCAACTTTCCTCATTTAATGTCGAGGAATAAAGTTGTAATTTAATGAGAATGAAGCCATAATGTTTCAAGAAGAAAAACCTACCTGTCCTAAAGTCTGCTGTGCATTACGTCATCGCTACGCTGCTATGGCAGTGCTCCCTTCACAGCCTTGACAAACGCATAACCCACTTGCGGATGAGACAAAGTTTAGAGAATGTTGTGCACTGCTCTTCATCAAAGGTGGAAAACTAACAGAAAACACTGATCAGGCAACCATCTCGCCATCGTGTGACTTCTACATGCAGATGTTAACTTTGCAACCTCCAATAAAGTGCAGCTCAAAGCTGCTTCCCCCAAGCTGTTCAGAAGCACACGCAGCATCACAGAGCTACAGTTCAGAGGAGTGCATGAAAACAATGGAAAGCTGCTCGCTAGCAATTTGGAAAAAAAAACTTCAGATGAGCAAGTCTAATGATAACATTGTGAAAATGTGCATTCAAATGACTCAACTGGCATTCAAAAACATACACACACACACACAACCCCCCCCCCCCGCCCCCCCGAGAATAACTCAAGCCCCCCTTTTCAAATATATTGCTCCCAGCGCCCCTTAACGCTCTGTGAACATCCACCGCCCCCCCGTTGAGAGACGCCAAGTTAGAGTAACAAATCCATGAGTTTGAAACATCGTCAGACGCCACAAAGTGGTTTACAATATTATGAGGAAGAATTCTGCTGCTTTGAAAAGTGTGTCTTCCGTTGTTGAGGTAAACAGCAGAAAATATGCTTTTCACATCACAAGTCTTACTGCAGCCATACCCATCCAACGGTATCCTGCAAACATCATGTCACCATCTGAAGCCCACTGCTGGCTCTTCAATGGATTCATGATATATATATATATATATACATATATATATATATAGGTATATACCGTGTATGCAAGGTAACATCAGGAAGAAAGTGTGTCTACAACAAATCTAAGCAGCAGTAAGAAAACAGCTTAGGGATTTAATCAACACCCCCATTTCTGCAGGTTTAGTGCACCACATTCTTCTGTACTGAACAACCTATCTATTTAAGAAAGGAAAGATTATTAGTGTAAAATTTATAGTGTTAATAGGATTTTATTTGCCACATCCCACACAAATCCCAAATCCCACACAAGCAGCTCCGTGGCCTCGATAAACAGACATAACGGAGTTCTGAGAAGACACGGCTGATCAGATGCACAATGTATGCCAAGGAGAGACCCAAAATGTGCGATCTGACATTGCCTCCAAGCGGGATCTCACGAGCCGCTCAGCTTCATCGAAGTTGCACGGAAGGGAGACAAAGAGGGAGGGGATGTGGAAGCAAGAGACGGACGGAAATCCAGGCTTGCACATGCCGTGAGATGGAAGAATGGCTTTGGAAACATTTTAGGTGTGCTTGGTTTAGTCTGCCTGGCATGCATAAAAACATGCATGTGCCTAAGAAGGAAGAATAACCCAAGCTAGACCACCCATACATATTCCGTGTATTCTGCATATTTTGTCCTGCCACCAGCTCTCTTGAAGGAGGTTGTGGGGGGGGGGGGGGGACAATTTGTGACGTCACTTCCCTCTGAACTGAAACGTCTTCTAACTGGATAAAAATGTGTTTATTCGCTGACTGACTTGCGTGTATTTGTGTGTTTGCGCCAACACCAGAGGCCCCAGAGTATTCCTTTGATGGCCACAGTCACGTGCATTACCAGCTGGCGTCCCCGCTGCCGGCCCGAAGGACGTGGGTTCAGGTCCTGGTTCGAACCCGCAAACACAGCAGCACCATCCTGAATCTCATCTCGAAGGAGCTGAGTGAATACATACGACTAGAGGTAAGGCTGCTACCTGTGTGTGTGGTGTGTGTGTGTGTGTGTGCGCGCGTGCGGAATGGGTATATTTTGGTTAGTCTGCGAAAACACATTGAGCCTGTTTTTGTACGGTTTTGAATGTAGTGGATATGTCTCCTTTTCCTTCCATCCTGCAAAGTAACAGCAGTCATTTTCTTCAACCATAAACTGTGCTTACAGTAGGCAGCGTTTCTATTGCTGTCATGTAACCTATCGAGCAGCCGGGTTGTAAACAGGTTGTTAACGGGGAAAAAAGCAATTTAACGCAACATCGAAAACAAGCTGCAGATATTTTTCCCAAATGTTCCTTGTTAAGTCATGAAAGCTGAATGCTTCATGATATTATAGTGCATTGGGTGCATGTCCCATTAAAGGAATAGTTCAACATTTATCTGGAAAACACCTATTTTCTTTATTTCTGAGGGAGAGATAAAAAGATTGTTATAAATCTGTCGTGTCTGTCATTACCATGATACTGCAGCTACAGTGTTTTATATAGATATATTTATTTTCTTATAAGTGAGAGTTACATCACCTAGCTTGCTAAGGTTAGCACTGATTTCCACTACTTTTCATTGACGTTACGATCAGCTCCTGCACACTCACAGTATACACAAAGAATGAATTTCGGCTGCTGATATCGCCATGAATTGCACATCACTTACAACCGCTGTCTGCCCCGTCTCAAGGTTGGACTCATCAAAGATATTGCACTAATGATATTACAGCGCAGACATGCCCATACATCTTTGCATTTGAGTGCAATGATCTATTTGGCAAAGTATACATTCTGCCTTTCCGTCAAGAACACACTAGGCAGAACAACATCAGAGAAAAAGGAAAAAAAAGGAAATTCAAACATGACAGAGAAATGGTATTTAAGACCGTCTACACACCTTCAGACTTTAAAAGAAGACGACTTGACGGTTTCTTTTTGTCTTATTTGTCCAGGTTTAGCTGCACAAAGTTTTTGTGAATTTGCCTATCAGTCAAAGAAGGAGTGTAGCTAGCGTTAGCTGTCTCTCTCCTGCGTCTAGTTGGAAACTGTTGTTTTACGTTTCTGATGTGCACTGGTTAAACAAACACATGCTAATTGGTCGGCTTTAATGAGTTGATAAGTTTATTTTTTTCCATTTTCCAATGTCCCCCTGATCCGTCTGTGTGTAGTAATGTCCTCCAGCTCCGTGTCCAGTGTCTCAATGCTGCGCTCCAGTATCTAACACATCGGTCTATTTTCGTATGAGCTGCTTGAATTTTCGAAGCACAGAATGTACTTGTGAATGTACATTAATACGTGTGTGTATTGGCGTTTGACTGACTGAGTCGTAGCACAATCAGCCAGATAGTCATCCTGATCCAGCTTCGTTCTGAAGCTGATGTTCTCGTGACACTTGTGGAAACAAAGCCAATTGTTGTATTTTCCAGAACACTGAACCATTCCTTTAATTATGTGATTTCTGTTGTATCACCTTACATTTTACATTCAATAAGTGTACCATACATATTCTCTCAGCTTGAAGTGATGTCAGACTTTTACCGCCTTCAACAACATAGAAAATTCCGTGTTATGATTTGGTATCAGAACCTTTTGACGTGTGTTGATTGTCGAATTGCATTGTTTTGGTGATTGGATGGTCTGCGCTTCTGTTCTGGAAACTGCTCAAATACCCTCGTATTGTCAATGTATTGTACCTAGGAGAACCAAACATGGTCTGAATGTTGTACAGTTCATGTTATACAGTGATAGCGTTTCAATAAGTGGTTTCACTACAGTGGCTTCTCTCAGCTTTTCTAGCCATAGAAAATAACACTTTATTTTATATATACTGCATCCAAAACGTCATGATTTTTGCCAAAAACTGCATGGGATTAGCATAAAATGGGCACGTCTGTAAAGGGGAGGCCCATATAACCCACTTTCATTCACATGCCTTGAGGTGGGAGGTCACCCCTGTGAATATAACAATGCCCGTTTTTCTCCCGCCAAAATGTAGCCCCCTTAACTTTGGAGCGTTGTTATTCCCATGTTATTTACATGACACAGTTGGTAGCAATGGATAGGTTATCCAGTTTCACATGACACCAGAATCTTAACTAACCCCAGAAGGGGAAGCAGGCTCTTTTAAAAGCTGAGCCTGCTTCCCCTTCTGAAATACAGTGGTGTCAGCCGAGGATGGCGGCGTCCTAGGGGAGTTTAAGAGAGTTAATACAATGTGTCGTCTTAATTTATAGTCAAAGAAAATAGAGCTTCTTATACAGTCTGGTGTATTAGCAGTGCGAATGATTTAGATTGACGTCGAAGACACACTGCGTGGACTGAATACTGAATATAACTTTTATTTGGTTGTTATTTGTCTAGAGAGCTTAATTTCCTCCGGTTGCTCCGCTCACACTTGAAATGCTCTCTGATATTTTTTTATTCGCCAGCCTCCCTTTTTTTTCTTTCTTCCACCGTCATCCTTTCCACCCCCGACTTACTCTCTGCCATCATACAATAACTTCCCAGTCCTTTCCTCTCACCCTCACGCTGCAGACAGCACATATTGATCAAGCATTGCCGTCTGAAATGATGATGATTATCCGTACCACAGCTGCTGTTACAGTAAAACCTCTCCTCTGATCCCCGTCTGTCATCCATCTGTCTCTCCTTCCTACATTTCTTCTGAAATGTCACACTGTTCCCTCAGCACAGCCACATGGGGAGTGGGTTCACATCATTCATCCACCATAAACTGTGCATTTATTCCCCGGGTGCAGACAGCATGAAAATATGTGTAATCTTATGAAATAGCCCCCCCCCACCCTCAGTGAACCATCGCAAACCCTGCAATGGTTCCTTGCAGAAATCTCACCATATTGCCTTCAAGGATGATGTTTTTCACTGTAATAGTTCTGTTTGCTTTTGATCAGAGCGAGGAATTAGTATGCGTTACTCTTGGCTGGCTGCAGACTCACAATGTGAGGAGCGCTTTGTTTCTGCTGTTTGTGTGTGACTTGCATTCCAACAACATAGTTAGTTAAAGATATTGCATTTCTTTCTTCCTCCCTTTGGATTACTGATTGCAGCATTTTGTGTGAGTTCCTACATTCTGCTGTTACCCTCCCCATGAGGATGAAAGCTTCTCGCTCGATTGGATGTATTAGACCAGAGGTCGGCAACCTTTACTATCCAAAGAGCCATTTTGCCCTATTTTCCACCAAATAAAATTTGTCTGGAGCTGCAAAAGCTATTTGATATCACAGCTTATAAAGTTTTATATATAGTTATATTATATATACAAAAACTATAGTTTGTTGTAATTATGAAATTATAGAACAAGAATAAAGACAAAGACTGTTGGAACAATATCAAACTCTTATGAAGAGGAGAAAAAAACCTTTCGCTCGTCTCCAGCGTGTTTTCAGCCAATGCTGTGTGTTTGTTCTGGAAGTGTCTTTCAACATTACATTTTTTGTTGTTTGCAAATTTCTCGCCACATATCAAGCATACAGGTAAGCCAGCATCGTTGGCAGTGAAGGCAAATGAATACGAACACGCAGAATTAAACTCTCTATTTTCCTCCGTGACTTTTCTGTTTTTTGGATTTATCCATTGGTAGTTTACGGAGGGCGGGGGGTCTGCAAACATGATGAGCCACCTGCAGGGAAAGGCGCTTGACAGCGACGTAATAGGATGTGACGCACATTTTAGTTGTCAAAATATTAAGACATTTTTTATTTTCAGTGACAGTATCACCTCAAACTCCAAGATAAGAGGTGTTCCCTTTGAAAGATTGTCCACTGTGCAAAACATAAAATAGAAAGTTATTTTTTGTCAAAGCCTGATGCCATGTCCACATTACTCCGATTCCATATTAAAACGCATATGTTTTGCTACGTTTACACTGAGCGTCCACACTACGCCGGAGTTTTCGAGCATCGAAAACGGAGAAGTTTGAAAACTCCGGGGTTACCTCTTCGTGTGGACGCTCGTAAACGCACAAGTTTAGAAACGATGACGCCCACACCCGCGTTCGCTACTTGATTGGTTCTTAGCAGTCACGACGTGTCCTTCCCTGATTCGTCACACCTGAAGAGCCGCGGGTTGCCGACCCCTGTATTAGACGGATTCTCCTATATGAGCGCGTTTTGTTGCTCTTTAATGCCACAAAAGGTTAGTTGGTTGTTTAGTTTGCTTTGATTCATTGTTGATTTATAGAAGACAGTGCACATTCATGGGATTGATTTCAAAGTGTTCAAACATTGTTGAATATTAAAGCATTGCAAACTCTTTGGAGCAGTACATGTAACAGAATAGTAAGGTCCACTTAGTAGCTTTCAAGTCTTCTTGAGCTGTGACAAGAGTGTGTGGATAAAACATTAGGTTGTTAAATTCTTACTTATTAGCGGCTGGCTAGCTAGCTCGCTAATTCCATGCTAACGGCATCTTTGCCAATTTAATAGGTGTACTGCAGCCTGGTGGTAGTACACGCAACGTGTGGAGCAGTAGACTGGCAGGGATCCCTTAGTCCAGTAGGTTGCTTGCCTATTGCAAATACATCAACTAAAACAGAATTGTATTAAGAATGATGATTTGATGAATAATTTCACCACTGCACATAGTTTATAAATATTAAACAAAGAATGACTGAATGTTCACTGCCTTTTTGTAAAATAATGAGTGAACTGTGAACATACATAATCACTGAAACATTATTTAAAAGTTGTCTCTCTTTTGATTTGATTTTGGGCTTCATCTTCAGTGATAAAAATGGTCCTCGTGGTATCCTGCTGCATAATGTACAAGCATCTTGACTGGAACACTGCTTTTAAAAGCTGAATGAATAGCTCCCACGGCTCTGCATGCTGATTCCAGGCTATAGACATCCTATGATATATTATAGAGCAGCAACAGGTTAGCACTTTAAGTGTTAACACTTTGGGTAAATATACAAACGCATCACCTTAACCCTGTAATGTTTCAGTTGGACTATTAATGGAGTATTATAGGCCTACTAAAGAAGATGCAAAGACCAAGTACAATAATACAACAATAAAGTCACAACTGGCTCAGTCCAACATTCTTAAGGAAACAATAAATGAATCAATAGGAGTAAGTAGCAAGCAGTAGTTTTTTTTATTTTAAGCACTAAATATGAGTCCTAATCACAGTTCAGGCCAAGTTTGCCATAACCAAACGTAAATAAATAAATAAATTGTATACACCTATCAAACTTCCATTTTAAAGTGATATCCCAGGGTGGGCTATATCAACGATTGTCGCGACCGTTTTGTAAAGTTGTGAAGCAATCAGTCTCATTGCTGTGAACACATTTATACTGGGGTGACACTCGTGCTTAATGCTGCATGATGGATGCACTGGCACTGCTAGAGGACTACTTGAATGGAAGAATTAGAAGGGAGCACATCGATCTCTGTGTCAGAAAAATTCCTTCTCTTGGTCTTCCTCTCTGTCGTTGCCGTGATTCACCACATGAACAACCACTGATCAGCAGGCTCATTCTTATGCATTAAGCTTCATGAGGTGCTTTGCATTGACCATGTATGGTTGAATGTGAGCATGTTGAGGGCGGAGCAGGAGGCTGATCCAACTGCCCACACTTCCAAGTGGATTTGGGATTATTTTTTAAATGTAAATCGAGCAGTGGCAGGCGTACGCAAGGTTTTATGAATCTGAATCATTTTTTGCGTACGTACATTTCCTCATTTGTAAGTACGCAAAAAATCTTGTGTGGCTTCACGACACAGTTCTACAAACGAGGCCCCAGAACTCAATCCAACTGATCACCGACTGGAGAGTTTGGACAAACGATTTAGACCATCATCAAAATGAGGGAATTTCTTTTGGAAGAATGGTGTTCGTCCCTCCAGTAGACTTCAAGACACGGAGGCGGCTCAAAACCTTTCTAAGACGTGTTTAATTAGTCACTTCTGTGCTCTTACAACAGGCACAAAGCAAACACATCTACTGTTGCAGTAGCATCCTGTAGTCGCAGCCGTCAGTGAGGTCGCTCCAGGCTTCTCTCACAAACATTTTCCGTTTGATACAATAAATACATCCACCACTTTCTATATTACTACTTAATAATATTAGTATGAGAAAGCCTTACATTGTGCTACCCACTACTGCTAAGAAGCATGTCTTCATACTGTGAAGAGTTTTGGTTCATCAGTTCAGACACCTTTCAGTGTCAACAAATCATCGGCACCCCGCTTCCAACAATAAAATCCCTATGCCAAGAAACTTGCCAAAAAAATCATTTAAGATCCCCCTCATCCCTCTCACCTCCCGTTCCAGCCGTTACCCTCTGTGATGCACTGTAGATCACTGCCGTCCCGCCGCCATCCATCGCCCACTGAGTCAATCTATGTAGCTGTGCTGTGTGTATAGTGATGTCCAATATGACTGTGGCTTTGTCGTTATTGTCTTTGCCTGTGTGATTTTAATGACAACAGACACCATTGAAAACCAAAATGTCCTGTTTTCATCCATTTTCTAAGTGTAAAATCCAGTGCCCATTTCAAGCTTCCAACCATTAAAATATTAATTTCGCCACTATGCGCTCCGTCCCTGACCGATGTGGACAACAAGAGCAGCGTTAACAATTAGGGGAATAACATAGAACCACCGGTACTTATTTTCCTCATTCAACCACAAGCCTGGTGTTCTATTAGCTTCACAGGCCAAAGTTTAACACTGGTCTTGATATAAATAATGAAACTACCGTTGTATTTTCTATTATGTGCACCCATGACTTTCAGATGTCAGATTACAACTCTCACTTTGTGCACAAATGTGCCTGTACTTGGAAAATGTCCAAGAAATGAAGGGAATCTCTTAACTGAGGATAAGCATGTTGCAAGAAGGTGGGCTAAAATGGATAATTCAACTACTCTTTACATGAATAAATGTATACATCTCCTGGAATGCACTGAACACAGACTGACTGGCCGTATTGGTGGAGGTTTTTCATTCAGATCAAAATGTCAGAACAGGCAATGGGAGGTCCTGTGAAGTAGAGTAAGGTGTAGTTTAATGGTGTGTTGGTGGTGAACTGCTTTGACAAGTCTGAGATATCATTATTGCTTCCCGGTTCAGTGAAGCTGCACTCTTTTTTTTTATTATTTCAGTTTTGTTGGCCTCTTCTTGTGTACTCTTTTCTCCATCACTGACTCTTTCCTCAATTCTACTTCCTTCGTCTCACTTTTGTTCTTCCTACAGATTTTCTCAGCGTTGCTGGCATATGGCTGTCTTGCTTTGATACATTTCCAGCTACCTTTTATTATGAGGACATTACACTGGCATTAGGGGGGACAAAATGCAATTTTGTGAGTTAATGGGAGAATTAATGGCTAGTATACAAACATGAGAAAAAAAAGATTCTGGTCATTCATTTTCTAAGTCTGATCTCAATGTTTTATCATCTGTGTTCATGACTTCTGTGAAAACAGGTCAAAAAGAAATTGGCAAGTGAATTTCTTTTTCAAAACACAGTATGTACCTACATAGTGTTAAGAGTGCATGGAGAAATTAAAACTCAGCTGGGAAAAAACTAAGGAACTTAGAAAGATTATTCTGGAAAACCCTTATTTCACCTTATAAGTCAAAAGAGAAAGCATTATGATCAGACTTTCTTTCTTTCCTGATTTGCGTCTCAGGACTTCTGTAGTCCTCTGTCATGAGGTTAAAACACACAAAAATATATTTAAAAAATGTCTTCTGGTATTAAAGATGTGTGCCTGTAAACTGTACACCAGCTAACAAATGAAGTATTGTTTATTAACTCCAATATTTACTATATGGATCTCATCTTAACCACACGACCAACACGTCCTCTTTACTGTGACTTTACGTGGAATTCATTTCTTCTCTGCTTTTGCAGCTTTGCATGCATATAGATTGCACGAGTACCATTAGTATTAGATCCTGTATTCAGCATTAGATAATATTATTAAAAAGTACAGGATGAAAGTTATTATTAAACACTATACAGAGGATAATATTATTCAGGGTTCAACAGATTATTAGACCATTATTGTTGCCTCCACAGGAGGGGGTGGTTGAAGTCAGTGCACTGTAAATATACACTGGATTCATGTTTACCTGAGAATTATGAATATACACAAAGATGATTAAAAGCCGTAGGCTACACCTGAGATACCACATACGATACATTTTCCAAATCGGAAAATCGGATAGCTTGACCACGTGAAGGTGCAGTTGTAAATGCACACAAAGCGCATTGAGGACGAATTGTGATCCGATCGGGCCGATCAGGGACGCATCGTGACCACATTGAACACAAGTGTAAATACAATTGCGGTTTATATCCACAAACAACAACTACATAGGCAGAGATGTAATGCTAGAGCTGTCCTGAGTACCGTTTCTTTTATTGTGCTCCGGAGCTCTAGTAGTTATCAACAGCCCTTAAAGACAAAGCGATCAAATCTCAGTCTAATCTCAATGTGGACACTGGAGGCACCTATAAGTAGCAGGTGTAAATGTAATCAGGTTAAATCATAGACACTAGCGGGTTACGGAAGGCATTTTTAACCAAGGTGTAAAGGGGGTCGGAGGTGGCATAGGGTCAGGAGTGACAAGGACCACCCTTAAGATATTGTAAAGGATGCATGTCATACACATGGACACACCAAATACCTTTGGGAATCCTTTGTTTTTGGTACCAACAGCCTTTGCCCTTTTGAATTCAAAATCAAGCAATGAAAAGAGCTAAGAGGGACAATGATCAATGGTCATCTCCTTCAAGTAAAAGTCAATAACAAGCAAAAGTTTCTACACAGCCTCTGTTGCACGTTATCAACAGTTCGGTAGTTTGCTTCTTCAAAACCACAGTAGCAAGCCACGGCTACAGCTAGTGAAATGCATTGATTAAAATAAGTCATTAAAATCACGCTGGGCTAGAAGTCACTTTGCTATTTTACTGCTTCATTAGCTTCTCACTGTGTGGCTCATTTATTTTTACAAGGCAGATTACCTTGACTGGGGAATGACAAACGGATACCTTTGAAGAATGACATGCCGGACAAAACTAGCTAGTGCACAGCACGTCAACGGAACATTAACAAAATATGAATTCAATTCACAAAATATCCAGAATAAAGTTTCCTATTAAAAATGAAATAAATAATGATGTACTTGGGGTGGAATAGATTTTATTTAAAGAACATTGTCTCAATTCCCCTCTATATTTGGCACCATATTGTATAGTTCTCTCCAGGAAAATGGGAAAATATTGATAAATTATGGGAAACTTTAATTTCCCATAGCGTAACACGTGGTTACGCTTCAGATCGACACAGAACTGGAGCTCAAGACGGAGCATTTAACATAAATTACACTCATCTGCCTCTGGGCTGATAAGAATTTAAAGTGATGTAATTTGCCCAGCAGCGTATGGTATGTCTTTTTTAATGATCAAATCAATATCTAGTCTCTAAAGCAGGAGAGTCAAATCTGGTGGGGAAAGTAACACTTGTATGAATAAGTTGCTAGAAATGAGCACAGAGGTCGGTTTCATTTCCCAAGCATAATTTAAGGCGAAGAAAAAATGCATGAGCAAGTCATGTATGCACATAATGTGTATCTACACGCCATTATTTAATCATGAGAAGCGGGTAGATTAACACACCATCTGCACATGTCCGCCAGGCTGCAGGGCGGGGAAGCGTCCCGGGAATCGGGACCGTCCCCGCGGTGGGACTGTTAACTCAAAAGATGCAGTCGCACACCTCCACACACGTCTAGTGTGTGACGCTCCAGCATAAGACACACACCCTTGAACCTGTTTGCATCCAGGGATGCTCAGCTTTAATTGAGGGTAAAATCAGGTGGCTGTGAGTGCGTCTGGTTAAAAAGCACCGCCCCAGCGGATTCTAGATAGAATTAATACTTCATCACAGAGCCTTGAAATGAGCTAAACAGCCTCGGAGCCGTCAGCACTTTAATCCCAGCTGCTTTACGGGGAGAGGAAGCGACTGAGGGACACGTGGATGGGTGAATGGAAAGATAGGTGGAGGAGAGAGGCTTGATGTGGCAGAGAGTAACGGAAGAGACGAAGACAAAGACACTGGTAGAGGGGGACAGAGAGAGAAGACAAGTGATGGTTGGTTTGTCTTCCTCCAAAAAACTTCTCCTTCCTCTTCACATCTCTCTCCCTTTGCTCTCCCCTTCTCAGTCCCCTGTTTATGTGGCAGAGAAAGATGGAGGGAAGAAAATGATGCTCAGTGGGACACATCGAAGAAACAGTTTGAAATTGAAATATGATCCCTCTTAAAACCTCTCTGTCTCTCTCTCTCTCTCTCACACACTCACACTCTCTCACACACACACTCTCACACACACACTCACACTCTCTCACACACACACTCTCACACTCACACTCTCTCACACACACAGATAGACAGCTTCCTGGATTTGTTTTAAATGAATATTACTCTGTGATGGACATGTGATTATTAGCATCACAGACGGGCCAAAACGGAACCGTTTTCATCTCAGGCTCTGAGGGCGGAGGGAAACAGCTGGTTCTGTAAACATGTTATTTTTTCTCCCTCATTCTCACTTCGCATCCATAAATTCTCTCTTACTTACTTTCCCCTCATCAATTCCTCACAAACCACTTTTCCTCAACATGATGCTCTCCCAGAGCTGGGCTCTGTGTGTGTGTGTGTGTGTGTGTGTGTGTGTGTGTGTGTGTGTGTGTGTGTGTGTCTTGACGGCACCGACAGCAGGGCATGTTTGCACAAATTGTTAGTTAAAATGTCAGTTTAACCAGAGCAGTGCCTCATTTAAAATTCATTTTAGGCCAATGGCAACAGCACGAATGACAACTAGCTGTTCCCCAAGTGCCTGTTGATGTTATTATGGCAGAACGTGTTTCCTCTGCTCAACCGATAAAACTTTGGCTGAGGGAGCTATCCCCTTATGTTGATTGATTTGATGATGAAAACACATATTTATATTTGTTCTATAAGGATTACTTGAGATTACATCATCATGGAGTGGTGGAAATGTCAGTTTACTAAACGTATGGGCCTTTTTCATTTTCCCTGTTTGCTCACCTCCTGTGAGTTGATCAGGTTTTACTGGCCAACTGGTCAAATTGGCCTATTGATCCAGTCTTTTACTAACCAAGTAAAATCTTTTCTCCCTCCTGATCCCCATTAGCTTTAAAACCAGAGACTTGGACTCGAGTCGGTTCAATTTATTTTCCCCATTTACCCTCAGCGGTGTCTTGCCGTGTGGATAGTTGTGATTTGATCTGCTGAGATCCGTGCCACTGAGACTTCCGCCACCGCCCCAAAAACAAAGAAACTGAATGTCATGAGCGCCACTCAAAGCGTTGAAAAAATACTACATTTAGTACATTGGCGTGCTTCTTTCTGCTCAAATATAGACAGATGGCAGTTGTAGTTTGGAAGAAAAAATGTTTCTAGGTCTTTGTTCAGTTTTAGGATTACTGCAGTCAGTTTTTGTTCTTTGCAAAACATCGGAGATTATCAGCGATGCCTTTGATCTGATTCATGATGTTTGCTACCGTGATTTATTACAGTGCACAAGTATAGTTCAAGCACCAAGCTTTGTGACCCACTTTGTTTCAGCACATGCCAGTAGCAGCATGCTTAGCCAAAGGTGGCTAGACTAACAGGTGTCATTTTGTCAACTGGCAAGCCTTCGTTCACATACGGTAATGTGCAATTTGCAGATATCACATTGTGATGAGCGATCGCCCTGAAGTTGAGCATTGATTCTCTCGCTGGGTGACAGACAGACTAATGCATGCTTCAGGATTCCTATCTGGTGTACCCCCCCCCCAAAGAATTCTGAATTAGCTCAAGCTGCCTGACAGAGAGCTGACCAGGACCAGAAGGAGAGAACACCTGTTTTAGTGCTTGCATTGGTAGTCTGTCAGTTTCCAAATTGATTTTTAAACTATTTTACTTGATTTTAAAGCACTTAATGGTCCAAAACCAGCATTCTCTGACCCTCGGGTCCCCATGGCACAAATCTGTTAGTTGTTCCAAAGTGCGTGACTAAAAGCTTTGTTGGCTTTTAACTATTATGCCCTGGGTCGCTGGAACAGTCTGTCTGATGATCTGAGAGCTGCTGGAAGTTAAACTTAAAACCTTCCTACCTATTCCCTCACTGCATTGTATTACAGCTGTAACATTTGATTCTATTTTAGTGTTAATCTATTAATCTAGTTTTTTATTTCACACTGTTTTACTACTACCACTACCACTACTGTTATCATAGCTTTTTAAATCTATTTTATTACATTATTACAATGATACAGTCTTAAGAAACCCTGCTTAACACATATTAAAATGTATGGGAGAAGCCAGAAGGAAAGCTTCCCAATGGAGCTGCCTCAACAAATGTCAGGTAACCAATTAGTGTGCAGTGTATTTTTACTCTCAAAGAATGAAATACTGATGAAAGGCCAGCTTCTTAGTGTTTGACTAGTGGTGCCTGCTGCTGCCAAGCCCTTCCAGTACGTGTGAACGCAGTGCATTCCAACTTGACTCATTAAGCTAATGATGGTTCAAAATTCATCATGTAAATCAATCACATATTTGTTTGACCATCAACAATTAGCAATAGCCATTATGATTGAAATGCGGTTCACAAAAATATAACCTTGGTTGAAGCTGAACTTGTAAACTAAATCTCCTCTTTTCCCATTGAAGATCTTCCAGGGCCTCCTCTGCGTGTTCTACAACCTCGGGGACGGGGACTACAACCTGACCCTACCTACCTATCGCCTCGACAACGGCGAATGGCACGAGGTCTTCCTCGATCGCCACGACAATGAGATGATGCTGCGACTGGACGGCGGCGGGGGGCAGCGGGAGGTCACGGGATCGCGGGGCCGAAGCCGAGAAATCATCATTGACCCCACTGTGGTGATGCTGGGGAACACCTTCCCCTCTGGAATCAACAAGAGCTTCCAGGGTAGGTGACACACAACAGCATCCACGACCGTTTATATTTGCAAGCCTTTTCATTGGTATCAGAAAGGACCTTCCAGACATCAGGTGTTAAGAACGGCAAATGAAGTGACGAAGGTTTCCGTGAATTGGACATAGTGTAGGCTGAATCCCGAGCTCCTTGCAGCACTTCCCTGTGTCAGCGTAGATAACTTCCCTTCTCATTCACGCTGAGGGGCTGTCTCGTACGTCGACATGGGTGCAGCTGGGAGAGGCCAGGGGCTGAAGGACAACTTGTTAAATGGACAAAAAGTAAAAAAAACTGTTGATGTCCCATAGCACATAATACCAATACCAGCAGTTATTACCCAGGTGCTGACATTTCTAACGAAACCTTTTCAGTCTGGACTTTCAGGGACCTGAGTCTGATTTACCAGATGTGGACAGCTGCATGCTGTTTCCTTCTGCTCTCCCTTCTTGAATTGCGCATCACTTGCAACCGCTATCTGCCACGTCTCAAGGTCCAATTCACAAAAGATACTGCACTAAGGATATTACGGTGCAAACATGCCCATACAGTTTTGCAGCTGAGTACCATTTGACCTTTTTACTGCGTCTGATTGCAATTATCCACGTGCCAAAGTATACATTTTGCGTTTGCGCCAAGAACACATTAGGCAACGTCGGAGTGAAAAGAACCTGGTGCTTTGAGAATCACACGGTTTCTTTTTTGTTGTATTTGTGCAGGTTTAGTAGCCGCAAAAGCCGCGCTATCCTTATCTGTGTTCAGAAAGTGTCTTCCAGCAGTGCTTAAAAAAACAACAGAAAGATGGGAAAAAAATACATTATAAGGCCATCACACCTACAAGAACAGGAAACGGAGAACAAGGTGACAAAGCTTGAAAGGCCAGTGGTTATTAAGAGTGCAAACATCAGATTTCTAGTTATTCAAACACCCATCTGGAGTCACAGCCAGTTGACATGATTGAACGTGTAAGTCCACAGGAAAGCCAAGATGAGAACCACACTGGTTCATGACACTAATGAAATGAATGGAAATGAACATCCATGCAGCACCTGGTGCATAATGGGCAGTTTGACCCAAGTTGGTTTCCGGCTGCTGAGAAAAAAATGCTATCCTAAATACTGGAAATAAAAACATGCATTTAAGATACAAAGACATGGCAAATGATTTCAACCATGTTTTCTCTCAATAGACAATTAGATAGGAAAAGGGTATCACACAAAAAGAGAAATACACCTACGTACATTGCTAGATTATTTTTTGTGTGACTAGGATTGGTGGTGCAAACTAATCCAATCATCCTCATTTGTTCTCATCCTGATTCTTTTACCAAGGATCTTTTTTTTCATGATTTTCTACAGAACAACACTGTTCCATTTATTTTTCAAAGTGAGGACAAAAGAGCCTTCCTTTCAAAATCCCAGGGCTGAATTGTTAAGAGGTAAACATGCTCTGTAGAGAATGGGAAAGAGGTCATGACTCACAGCGGTATGAATGTTCCTTTCAGTGGAGCACCGACGATTCATACAATGGTAAAATGGCAAGGTAACACTGAAGATTGTTTGCTGTACACCACTCAACCATCATCCTCGCTTTATTGTATATAACCTGTGTGTGTGGGTGGGTGGGTGGGTGGGTGGGGGGGGGGGGGGGAAGAGGAGGGAAAGAGATACTGTGATGCGTTCCATGTGTCACAGGGTGAAGTGAAAAAGGGTGGTGTGTCATTCAGGGCCATGTGAGGCGGTTTAACAAGTATTCCTCCTAAAAAGTGCTCCCAGAAATAAGTCCTTTTATCTATTCATACGCATTCTTTTCAAGGGAGAACTGTGACACGTTACGTGTTAATGAATGATTGATATCACAGTTTCACGGCTAATTCACCCAAATGCATCTTCACTGTTAGCTGAGATGATGGACTGCTGGGTGCATAAAGAGGCTAGAGAGCTCTGTGTGTGTGTGCGTGTGCGTGTGTGTGTGTGTGCGTGTGTGTGTGTGTGTGTGTGTGTGTGTGTGTGTGTGTGTGTGTGTGTGTGTGTGTGTGTGTGTGTGTGTGTGTGTGTGTGTGTGTGTGTGTGCGTCTGTGTGTGTGTGTGTGTAAAGGGTTTAGTGTGTAGCTACTATATATGCAATAGTGTCCGTGTGTGTGAGAGATAGATGTTAGTATAACTTAATTATGAAAGCTTTTATTTAAAACACATCAATTGCAAGTATGCAGTATAAGTATTCCAGATATTCTTAACTTAAAAAAAACGGGGGTTAAGCCGCCGACTTTGTGCTTAACGGACGACACGCTCTAACCCCTGAGCCACAGCCGCTCCGTGAATTACAGTTAAGAATCTTTTTAGACTCTTGTTTGTGACACTTGTAATATTGTAAATACTTTCGAGCATAGCTAGCCATCTCCACGTGTTAAACAATAATATACTTAGTTGTACAATGACACACAGAGGTGTGTTCTGATCCAATACTGCTTCCAGCAGGATGACTTCATTTGTCTGTGCCAAGACATTCACTGTTAAACAATAGATGTGTTTAATCATGTCACAACGATATGGTTAAGGTTGTGTTAAGATTAGGCACAAAAAGGACACATTGAACCTTCATCGTTGTGGTTACAACAATCCAGTTGTGGCTATGCTTAAGACAAAAACAATGTTGATCGTCAGTCTGAAACAAGACATAAAAGGTCTGAAACAGGAAACAACCCGTGTTGAATTCTCTTACGTTGTTGACTCATCCATGTCCCTGATGCTGTCCTTCTTGGGAGGACAGTCTCTGTTTTAGGGTTTGGATTGGCATTAGCACATGTTTGTGTCATAGATTAAAACATGTTAACAGTTCTGCTAAAGCCTCCAGACAGTTTGTTGCTCAAACCCTATAAGAGACACAGAGAGAGGAGCATGCAGCACACGCAGTATGAACCCTAATGTTGGCAGACACAGGCAAAAGATTCAGACAGAAAAAAGACTTCCGGTTAGGACACAGAAAAGAAAAAAGAAAGAAAAAGGCAAGACACCGTATGATAATAGAGAGAGAAAAAGGTCACAACTACTGAGAGAAGCCGACTTAAAGTGAGAGAGAGGCGGAGAGAGACAGCTGTGCCTCAGGCAGTAAGAGACAATGCATGTGTTTATTAAATGGACTTTAAAAGCATTTCCCTTCAAAAGAAGTAGACGTGATAGATGGTGGCAGGGAAAATGTACGTGAATGAATGTGTGTGTGCACCCTTGTCTGTGTGCGGTTGCATTTACTTTTGTGAACGTCTCTTTTCAAATATTGACAGAGGTGTAATGAGATGTTTAGAGGTCCAGTGTGTAGGATTTACTTGGATCTATTCACGGGAGTGGAATATAATATTCGTAAGTGTGTTTTTATTCGTGTATAATCACCTAAATCTAAGAATCGTTGTGTTTTGGTTACCCTAAAATGAGCCCTTCATATCCACAGAGAGGGCGGGTCCTCTTTAGGAAGTCCGCCATGTTGCACCGCCGTGTTTCTATGGAGCTCAGAACGGACAAAACAAACACTGGCTCTAGAGAGAGCCTTCCATGTCACTGAAGTGTCCGCTAGCACGAATGCACCCAAAGGCCAGCGTAGCTTAGCATCACAACACTGAGTTACATGATGGTTGTTGGATGGTAGATCTTTAAACATTACCTCAGCTGCAGGTGCTCTCGACAGGAGTATTTTGAGTTGGATTTAAGCTTAAAGTATAGATATAAACCAGTGTGTGCATTGTAGCTATGCAAATGAGCCAGACATCATTTTATTGTAAAGTCATTTATTTTAAAATTGCTTTGAGAGCTCAATGTATTGCAATTGATTAAATGTAGTCAGTGAATTTACCCCAGCGTCCACCTGCAGGCTACATTACCTCGGGGGAAGTTATTTATTGATTGATTGAGTGATTGATTGATTGAAATGTTTATTTTAGGTAATAGTAAAATGACAAAACACAACATTGCCACCAAGAGTAAAGCAAGAAGATGCAAAGGACAAATAAATGATAACCACGACAAAGGAATCAATTCAAACTCTGACATTTAACTGGTGGTAATGTGTCGATGATAGAGCGCTGTGCTGAGCCTAGAGACAAAATATACATGCAGTCCATAGTCTACAGTCACATAATAATCCGTTGACTGAACGATGGTGAGTGAACTGAACTAAGTCCACTAGTCAAAGGCTGAACCAGTAACCAGGTCATCACCATGCATAGTCTGGATAGTAACATTTAACTTCTAATATATCTGGCTAATGTGTTTAAAATATGTCCGGTCGTCTGACTTCTCGTTTCTTTTAATCAATGTAACCATGTTCCCAGATCTCAGTAATGAGTTCATTAAGTAGTAAGTATTGCTGGGCAGTATGACCAAAAATCTCTATCACAGTATTTTTTGATAAATTTTCCGCGGTTTCACGGTATATAATTTTTTAATTTTTTTGCATGAAAGTGTCTTTATATCGGTTAATGGTGGCTTATTTGTCAGTCAGGAGTAAATAGAATATTAAAATGTATTGTTTTAATGCCATCATGTCTAAACTGAAGGCTTTCATTTCTACACAATTATACAATATACAAAGAAATCAGAATGCATGAAACATTTGCAGGATGTAAACAATGATTATCGTGCATTCTGCACACTGCGGGCGACTGTTGCTCAGTGGTAGAGCAGGGTCCTACTAAAAATCAGATCGCCGGTTCGATCCCCGGCTACGCTAGTCCATGTCGATGTGTCTTTGGGCAAGACACTTAACCCCAAACTGCTCCCGCAGGCATGAATGTTTATGAATGTTAAATAGTCCTGATGGGCAGGTGTCACCTGGCATGGTAGCTCCTGCCATCAATGTATCAATGGGTGTGAATGGTTGAACGATGACATGCAGTCAAACAGGATTTGCTGTGGTGACGGTTGTGTTAGTGTTAGCACCACGGCAACATCAGGTGGCTACGCTGGATTTTTAAAAACCAAAACACGTCTAGACACCAGGCCCAGCTCTTATCTTGGACGCAAGTTCCTCTAGTGCAGGGGTGTCAAACTAATTTTCACTCTGGGCCACATCAGCGCTACGGTCGCCCTCAAAGGGCCGGTTGTAAATGTAAGACTGTGTAAATGTAACTACTCCTAACATAAATAACTGTCTCTGCATTTGATTATTGTTTATTCAAGTGTAAACATATATTTAAGCACATTTCTGTTATTATAACTTAAATCCTTTTAATTTAGGTTTAAGAAACCCACATTACTCTATCAAAGATCAAACTTTTAAAGAAAATAACAAATATCACATATTACAAATATCAAACACAAGTTAATATGATAACTTTGTTCAAAGCTTAAAATCCTTTCAAGGGTGCGTTTGCACAATCCCACGTGTAACCAACACTTTTGGTGCATCCATCTGTAACCATGACACTGACCAGATGTTTCCAGTTGCTGTTCAATGAAGGTTGCCACATCGGTTTTATTCTTTCTACACCAGAGCTGCTTCTTGCTTAAAACCCTTTCAAGGGTGCGTTAGTACAATCATGTGAAACAGCAAGCAATTGAAGTATTTAATCTGTTGTAAAGCCACGTTTAAAGTAGTCTTCAATGTACTCACAATACATTTCCATGTCAAATGTAGGGTAACCTATGAAGAGCTGCTTCTATGACTGTGTGTTTAAGTATCTCATAACTTCGACTTTCTATCTCATAATTTCGACTATGGGGATATTTTTATTATGAAATCTAACTTAAATTTCGCGGGCCACATAAAATGACGTGGCGGGCCCGCGGGCCCGCGGGCCTTGAGTTTGACACCTGTGCTCTAGTGCATCTCCAGTTTTATCTTTCTTTATCCTCCATCTCTCTTTTCTGTTGTGAATGTGCAGTAATGATGGAGCCTCTCCCCGACCGTCATGCTGCTAGCTAGCATCTATAACGTTAGCCATAACCCAGCATGCCGTACGGCGGAGGTTATTAGTTTTACAAATTGTTTATTTGTCACATATTTTGCAAAGTTCTAACTATGAGTAAGAATCGAAGGCAGTTAATGCGGTTCCCTCTCAATGCACTCAGATTTTCGCTGTCGAAGCGTATGAAACGGTTCACCGCCCTACACTAGAATAAAGTATTGATAAACCAAACCTATGAAAACAAGATCCAAATTGTGATGAATCAAAAGTATACTGTAACTAAAACTAGGATCCAGACCCATCAGGGTTTGTTCCAAGCAGAAGCATGTTACAACGTTTTCTATTAACTGTGTGCAGCATTTTGCAAACAGTCTTTCAAATATGTTTTCTCCCTTTTGCTAAGTGTCTCAGGCATGTAACAGCGAAGCAGTGACATGTGTAAACAACACATCCATCAGTTCACCATGGAGCACATTATACAAAATCCAACATGTATGCAAATCTTTGCCCTCAGAGATTCCCCTCGAACAGTATGAACAGCATTTTAAGATGCTGCAGTGAGCACCCTACAACAAGAAACAATGTAAAATGTCTTCATCATTTCTTCTTATTACCCACATACGCAGTTATCATGAAGATTCTGGCATTCACCAATTTGGGATTTTGATTTCTTGTGTAAGAACAGAATCTACGCACACTAGAGAGCAAACTAACGCACATTTGAATGCTATGTTCTTGCAAAATAAATCGTTATTGCATTTTCTTCATTTATACTTTTGCATAATATTGGAATTAAATTACTATAATATTCTTTCATCATTTACATTTTTTTGGACTCATATTTAAATTTTTTTTTAAAGCATTATGGTCTTTCAAAATAAATAGTAATAGCATCCCGTGATTCTTTTTTGTGTTATTTTATACCCACCACTGACACTACTAAATATAACTGTTCGTTTGACGTTCGCCTCCTGCAGAAGTACCTCCACTTCAGGACGATTTTTCATTTTATTTTATTAAAAGTTTAGTAGTAATATTAATTTATTTAATTGGGTCCTTATTGACAATTTTAACCCCTAAAAAGGCACATAAAAATACATAAATAACATAAAGGTTATTCAATTAAAGGGAAAACAAATATAACCAGACCAAAATCTTTCAGACTGAATCTTAAGTTAAGTTGTACCTACCTAATAGGCAACTAATTCCCTCCTAGGTTTACAAAAACAAAACAGAAACAAATTGCATTTCAATCAAAATAATAATCATACCTTATTTGTATGTGTTTACCATCTTTTTTTCATGCATACATGAACTGGAGCCACTAATCTATCAAGAACATGTGGTTGATTTGCTCACCAGTTACATGAGGTAAAAGTCTCGGGAATTTAATTTTGTGTTCCGCTGAACTCTTTTCCATTTTTCTCCCTGCAGGCTGCATGAGGGACGTACGCCTCAACGGTCGCTATATGCCTCTGGACAGCCAGCCGCGGGATGGGGTTTCCCAGGTCAGCATACAAGGCCTCTCCCCTGGGTGCTCGTCTGACTCCTGCAAAAGGAACCAATGTAGCCCCCCCTTCACCTGTGTTGACTTGTGGAGAGTGCACGAATGCAGGTACACACACACACACACACACACACACACAACCCCGACTGCATTGCTCGTAGCTGCACAGCTCATTCACACTTGGATGCTCCGCATACACACTCCCGCTTTTTGACACAGAGGCATGAAGACACATGCATTTAAACCAACTCTTCCTCTGAAGCCATTGTTCTGCTTTTGACCTTGGAATTCTTTTTGTTCACAGCCACATAAATGTGCTTTGAAACAACCTGCCCTGACCTACTTGAGGGGGGGGGGGATTGCAGAAGAAAAAGCATCCCTGAGCCTTTATTTGTTCTAAAGCTGGTTAAATGTCAAGTTTTGTGATAACAGCTTCATGGCACAAGAAGCTTTTGCTCACGTGTGCACGAGGAAGCTGGGCTCCCAGCAGGAACCCATGGGAGTCAATTATTTTCCACTTCACGTAATGAACAGTAATGCAAAAAAGCCCAGACTGACCAGAAAGCAATCACCATTCAATAACTGAAGTGTGTCATTGCAATACATTTATAGCAAAACTCTTTACATGCAGCTTGTGAACACACAGGAACAAAGTCCCCACGTAAATGGACTTGTACTTGTATAGCACGTTTCTAGTCTTCCGAGCACTTAAAGCACTTTAACACTACATTTCATCGTTCACCCATTCACACATTCACACTCATTCATACACTGATGGCAGGGGCTACCGTGCAAGGTGCCACCTTAAGTTAAGTGTCTTGCCCAAGAACAGGCCGCTTAATCGGCTCAATCCTTAAGATTGCATTCCTGGTTGATTGGCGACACCCTATTTACTGGTTTAATGCTACAGGTCCTTGAATACTGGGGTCGGCAAAACCAAATATTATCACTTTAATAAAAGAAGTCAGGCCATCATTGGCCTTTTTCCATCATTCTGTGAGCAATAGTGATCATATTTTATGCTGCACACGTCATGAGTCTGCGAACAGCGAAAGTGAAAGTTTTTGATTTCCTTGTTGAGAAGTTGCTCTTCGTCTAACAGTTCACTGTGGATTGCTCCTTCTTGACCAATTATTCCCTGCAAAACTTCAAACTGTTGACACATTGTTGATGAACCACAACGGCCAGTGTCAAGCTCACACATTGCATTTCCTACTTCATATTAAAAGTCAACTCGTGTTTCGCCTGTTGTGCATGTGAGCGTGCCCGGCTGGCTAGCTCACGGCCGCTGCTCTGCACCGCGCCCATACGGCGGTTAGCGCTGATAACGCCGCCCTGACCGACTGTTCAACGGCATTCTTTCTGACCTCAGTCTACCTTTCTCCGCAGGCTTGATTGCCCGGTTTACTTTCATATGCGGATGTTAATGTACGTACGTAGCCTGCATTGACGCGTCTTTATCGTCCCTCGCTGCTCAGTCATTTGATTAAAGTCTCCAGTCTCCAAGTGCCAAACTGGTCGAAGGTCAACTAGCATTACGCATTCATTTTTGTTGTCTATTCAAATAGATATCTGCTCTTTAAAAAACAAATGAGCAAGTATGCTCATTTAGCCTCTTGGTCGTGGGCAGGTTGTCATGTGCGCTACTCCCTCAGCCTGCCTGACAGGAGAAATACTGTGGAGCAGCTTCAAAGTCAGTCCTACAGTGCCCCCACACACTGGGTTTAAACCGGCATCTAGTCTGCACACATCTGCAGATGACACAGTCTGCTAGAATTTGGCAAACAGAATTGTCCAAACGAACGCCAAATGCACCAAATAATTTGTGTGCATCACTGACCGACATCACAATAGAAGCTCTAAACTTGGATGTACACCAGGGAGGCGTAGTTGTTACCGGCTGCATGTTGTTTTTGGTGAGAAGATGAAATACAAACCAGGAAGTCCAGTCTGAAGGCTTATGGAACGTAATGACACAGTGGGAGCAGTTTATACTCTTTGAGGGAGGATTGTACAGCTCTGGAATTAATTCACAACAACAACAACTTCCCTCTCTGTGATTGGCCAACAGGGTGGCTCGCTGGCTGACACTAGACTCTGCAGCAAAAGTTGAGCCAGTATCCTCTGTGTTGTTTTCCTCC
The DNA here is from genome assembly GCA_032191485.1 of Leptoclinus maculatus. Taxonomy (NCBI): domain Eukaryota; kingdom Metazoa; phylum Chordata; class Actinopteri; order Perciformes; family Stichaeidae; genus Leptoclinus; species Leptoclinus maculatus. Next base: position 45,045,488 of record JAVDOI010000001.1, on the reverse strand, counting down.
CTGCCACTACAGCTCCTCTGCACTATGGCCGTGGTGGTTAATGACTAAGCATGGCCTCGGCCAGACTTTTAAAACTCGAATCCCTACAAGAGCCAGCGTGTTCAGCAACAACCACATCTGCCTTTTAAAAGGCAACGAATGAGCCCCATCTGCTCGGTCACCAAAGCTAAACGCCTAAAAATGTCGGAGGTGAAATGAGATTATTATCCCAGCCCCCCTGACCCGAACGGGATTTTCACTTTTTCCTTGATCAACATTTCAAATAGACTGCTGTGTGACTTTCTGCGCGAGGGCTATTTGTTTGTCAGCGGGAAATAGGAAATGTCATGCGATGAGAAAGCTGCAGCAAACTAACAACCCTCACCTGCGGCACAGACCAGAATCAAACGCCGAGAGCTCTTAGCCACATGCACTAATCTCAGCAATTTCTTTCTGCCATAGGAAACATCAGCCTCCATTCAGTCTGTGCAGCCTTGCTTTTAATCTTGCTTTTACCTTTCTTTTTTTTCCACTCCTCTGATCCACTCACCCGCATCATCCATCCACCACCCTATTTTTTTTTTTTTTTTTTGAATGGCTCTCATTCTCGCACTCTGCCCCTCCATTTCTTGGTTTGTATGGCTCTCATCTGGCTCACTCCCGCTCGGTTTTTAAAGCCATGTACCATTGCCACACACTCGCAGTCCCCCCCTGCACCCTGCTGGCTTGTTCGCCTGGTTCTCCTTTACTCCACTTGACCTGAACCGTGGAAGATGATTAAAGAGTAGTAAGTGTTGGCAGCGAGTGCTCCAAGCCCAAGTGTTTGATACCTGATTACTCAGAGGTGCCACGGTGGATTAATAACACACATTGTGTGGATTATTCTTCTCCCCGGGGCTCAAATAAGCACATAAACACTGATTTGTCTTTGATACTTTTGATTAGTGTGCAAAATACCCCCAGACCCCTTGATTGACACTTGAGACCACATGAAAGCATTAACAGCAAAGCTTTGGGGGTCTCTAGACAAATGTATTTGTCACTTGCAGTTCAGCTGTATGTATTAATCAATTGGCAAACCATGTATTCACAATCATGAAAAATGTTCTTGTGGTGTTTCCGTTGATACCGGCTTGTTTCTGGTAAGGCCTTCCTCCATGGGTGCAAATGGTTTGTTTTTTTCAATATCATGGTTACCCTCACGTTAGAAATCATACTCCGTACGCCTGTAGTCGTGGAGATATGTCAAAGAGAAAGCTTACTTGTGGTCCATTCTTTTTTAAGATGAGAAAGAATCCTTTAGATAGACTGCTATGCATAAGAAGAAACGTTGTACCGTGTGTGCGTCAGTGTGCTGTGTAGATTCTGTTTCAGGGCATAGTTGTTGCGTGGTTGTGTAGTATCAAAGCTATTGAATGAAGGCCGGGACCGTGTTTAGCCGCAGGGTATGACAAATGACTGGAGCTGCGAGGTTGGAGGGTTATAGCAGACGGCGCTAGAAATAAAGGGATGGCGTTTTCAAATAGAAAGTATTTGTGTATAATCTTTTATTGAAGAGGTTTCTTTTTCAATAGCTGTAGAATTGTAATTCGGAGGCGACTACGTGCGTCAGCTGGTGAGCCTTTTGGGAAGTGTAGACCAGATTGTACTTCACATGTGCTGTGCCCCAATGATATGACGCAATATGACGCGTGACATCTAATAACACTGGAGCACCAGGTAGAGGGGACCGCCTGATTGCTGCTTTGGATTTTAATTTAAAGAAATAACAATGTTAGTGTTTAATTGACTATTTGCTAAATCCCTCCCCTGGACTGCATTTGTCCAGTCATAGTTTAGCAACCGTAATTTTTCATTTGTCCACAAGCGGGGGCACGGCTTAGAGCTGATTATTACTTTAAATAAGAATCATTTTCAGTGCAAAACTTTGTTATTATTGTTAATTGGAGGGACCCTAGCTGATCTGTAGCATGTTTAGCGAGAGCATATTATCAGGTGCAACTGAATACAGGATTCAGCTGATTTGAAGTTGTGTTTTTTTTAAATCAGAAGTGATCCGCCTTCAGAAACTCCCACAATGCCACATGTCACCACCTCTGGCCATAGTAATTATGACGAGAGCAAAGGAGGACGTCAGGTGGCAGAGAAAGAGAAGCAGTGTTGTCTCGTTGACTGACAGGCCGTGCTGTTGTCAACACAGACTCCAACCAGGCATAATCACACTGAACGCTGAGCATTTGTCATGGCTTAATATTCCCACCCACAACAAATTACCTTTTCATTGTGTTTCAAACAGCAGGGTCAGTTTTTGGGTCAACACATTTTCCTTCGAGAAAAGACTTTTAGTGTCGTTCTTTGCTCTTCTTTCAATGGAGAAAAAACTCTCCAGCATTCATAGAACTGATGCTATTGCAGCATCTACACTGACCTGTTTACCACCCAGCATTGCTGTTGCCTCTCCCTTTCGTCAAACACCCATAAGCCACACCCTTAGCTGCCAGTAGCTTCTCACGGGACACTGATTGGTCCGTGCTCCGGCTTACCGGACACAAACACATTGCTTGACGCTCGGCAAGATGGATTTTCGCGTGACATTTGATCACGTGATTCTCATTCTCTTACACCCCCATCCAACATCCAGAACCTCCGAAATATTGCCAGTGAACATAAATCACTGGAGTTTAGTTGCATATCAACATTATTTAGAAGAGACAGACTTTGGCACATGATGCAGTGAGTTAACCCTTCAGTTTCTCATCTGGATTAGTTTGATGGTGGAAGAGGAACACTTATGAGATAGGTTACGGTCCCATTTTGACTGTAATGTCGCTGTTTCATAGTTAAGTGAGTCAATATTTATAAGCATGAGCAAATCACTATGGACCAGAGGCAAGACTCATCTCTGATGTCATCAAAGTGTCGAGCCTGGAGCTGCTCCATAGACATTGAAAGAGATACTGAATTAATGGGCTCATAAAATGTTAGTTTGAGCTGTTACACCCAAATGAGCTTTTAATTATAGTGGTACTTTCTGAAGTGAGGCAGAAAATATGTCCCTGTCTGCATAAAATCATCCTTGTTACCGCCAGTGTTGCAGTCAGCATTTCCCTCTCCCCCAGTTCATTCTCTACTGAGGTGTACATCAGTGGACGATCACTGACTCAAAGAGAGTATTCCACTTTTTTCAGTGTGGGAAAAAGTAATAGACATCCAATTCAAGACATTCATGTTATCTGCTGAAGCTTTATCTGTTCAATATGATTTGTTTTATTCCCCTTGTTCCTCCATTTTTATTTGCATGCTGTTTTTCTTTGATGTATCCAACTACTGAGGGATTATTACACGCTCACCTACTCAAATCTGGTGTCGTGCACATCTAAGCAATCTTAATCTGCATGTTGTTATTGGAATTGAAATGTATTTATGTTTGTATATTTGTAGTACGATTTGTTTTTTAAATATGCAAATTCCTCTCATCTTCATATAGACTTTCTGTTGTATTTCCACCTTTGGATATTTTACGGTAATAATTGATTTTTATACAAGAATTGAGCCGTTTCAAAGTTGACTAAATGTCTACATTTGAGTTGTCTTTGTGTATTTGTTGACAAATTCCCAACTTTGTTAAAACCAAACCCACTTTTTAGAGATTCCAATTCCTTCTCCACTGGATCAAAAATATTGTCACAACAAAATACATTGGTATCATCTGCAAAGAAGATACATTTTTATGTTTTGGAAACCCAACATATATAATTTATGACAAAATATACCATAATGGGCCTAACATTATTCATGATTCTGTTGTTTTCCTCTTTCCTTACGCTCCCTGTTGATCGTGTCTAACTCTTCTTTGCAGATGTCCTCCTGGCCACATGGTCCGTGTGAACGGGACAAGGAAGTCCTGTGTCTATACCCTCTGTGCTACTCGGCCTTGTCACCGGGGGACCTGTGTGGCGCAGTCACCCTCCAAATTCACCTGCCACTGCTCGGAGGGTTACAGAGGACGCCACTGCGAGACAACACTGGCCATCTATGGGGAGGACGTGGGCCTGAGCTTCAGCTCCCTGTTTGCCATCTGTATCTGCTTCATGGCCTTACTAGGTAGCTATTGCATCCACTGCGTGTTACACAAACAGTAATGAGGAGATAATTGCACAGCAGGAGGGCTTATGTTTGCGTGTTTATTTTGTGATAGCATCTTGCCTTTCCCTATGAAGCCTAAGATGCTTAACAAACACAGTGGGAAAGAGGAATCCAACTGGGATCAGACATTATCCCATCACCAGACTTTAAAGGGAAATAGCAGTATTTGTCGACCTGGATCTATTCTCACTATTGTGTTCATTATGACTATTTTTGTAATAGTACTCACCATTTCCATTGTAGCAATTTAGGGAACACAGATTCTGTGCATGTGCAGCAAGACAATATAATACAGCCACATACAGTATCAACATATAGGGTGTATTGTATGTTGCCACACTGTACAATGCGTCCTCTACAAAGTCCTGGTTTAAATCGCTGCCACACAGGAGGGAAAACAATTCATCACTCTGCATTGACTTTGCATTGTGTGATTGAGTCCTTAGAGCAGTTGTGTGGTGGAATGCACAACCAACAGGGTGAAGAACCCAGAACTAAGTTTTTATAAGCTGCCAAACTGAAAAAAAATAGACTTGGGGCATAAGCAGGAAGAATGCAAAAACTGTGAGATCCTGACACTCAATATGCCGAAGGTTATGTGTGCAGCAAGCATTTTGTCCAACAGTAAGTTTAGGCTAACTCTATTTCTAATAGAGTTAGCCGTAGACACAGGGTGCTAAAATATTCCTTTGACATGCTGAAATCTAAATGCCTTTAGCTAGCTACAGGCATTTCGTTAGTGTTTCACCCCTTGGTTGCATAGTGTGGAGCCGATTGTCCCCACCGATAGGCCTGGTTGTACAGTATGACACGTTGCTCTCTGTCTCTACAGCCCAGGAACCCAATCCTACTCATTGCATACTAAAGATGACTTGGTGTGCCGGATGGTTTGATACACAGAACCCTCTGAGAAGCCCTCATTGGAAACTGTTTGGAAAAGGGCAGGCACTTGTATAAATATTTGACAGGTGATTGGAGAAACCAATCCGTCAATCAAGCTATCGCCGAAGCCATTCGGAAGCGAAAGAATCTTTTCCATCAAGAAAAGCCTTAAGCGTCTTTCTTTGCTCTAATTTCAGTGAAGAAATTCTCTCCAGTAGATATAACTGATGCTACTGCAGCATCGACAATAATCGACAATTTAAGAGCCGCCATTGTTGTTTTGACTGATCGAACAGTCGTTTCTCCGTTGCGTGCACACACACACACACACACACACACACACACACACACACACACACACACAAACCACGCCTGCAGCTGCTCCTCACTGGATGCTGATTGGTTCGGACACTGGCTGTCGGGACACAAACGCATTACTTGAAGCCTGACAAGGTGGATTTTTGCATGATAACGTGAGAATCCAGCTGCCGTGCAAAGTAATAGGCTACTAAAGATGCAATTGAAAATCATGAAAAAAATATATATTTCACGTAAGCCTCTTCATCAGAAAAGAAAACTTAAAATGACTTAAATAAATCATTACAATCACTTGTGTTTAAGTCTGATAGAAAGTAAACACAGGAAGTAGTTCCTTTGAATTTCTTTAGCTGTAATAAAAAATAAACTCCATATTTTAGTTAGTCCACTACGGCAGGTTTGATCAGCCTGCAAGTTGACACAGAGATGGATCTGCTTAAAATGATGGAATCTCCCTTCAAGGAACTGAAACAAAAATGGCTAACGTAAGTTCAAGTACAACACAGACCTGAAATCTAGACCAGAAAAATGTTGGAGCTCTCTGTCTCTCTCTCTCTCTCACACACACACACACACACACACTATGATGGCGATAGTGTACCAGATGTTTTTTTAATGATGTACTAGACATTTCTTTGATAATTAGCACCTTACTTTACCCCTAGAGGCTTGTTGTAAATGGAAGTGGGTATAGCAGGGCCCGAGGGACAATGTTATCACACTCAGACTAATAAGGACCTGACAACATACGGCACTTTGAATTGGACGTAATAATCGCTATTTGGTTCTCCTTTTAGCTCAGGCTCCACATCTTCATTTACACCTCTCACTGCAGCCACATAATTTGTGCGCACATTTGTTGAAAGTACAAGGTAAAACGTGGGCTTTAGTAGGTGCTTTAGAGCGTTTGAGGTGTGCATCCTTAAATGTCAGAACCATTCATACTGTCCACAGCCCAGACGCAGAATATCATCTCACTGACATGTGGGCAGGACAATCATCCGTGAAATTTCCACTGAACTCTGCCTAAAAAAAAAAAGGTAAAGAACGACTCGAGGCAAAGACACTGCTGCCGGGGTAAAAGGGACAGTTGCATGCTGGTTTTCTGAAAAACAATAGGAAGTTAGTTATTGTAGTTTTGGCTATGGATTAGGCCCACTCAGCAGCAACAGTGGCTGTGACACACTGCTCATGGAGGCAATTCAGATAAAAACCCTTCGTGCCCGATGGCGTCAAAAATCTGTACTTCTTCTCAGCAGGCTGCCGGCTTTTCAATTGAGTCTGGCGTGAGATTCAGTAACAGTGCATTTTATGAGTAGGCTTTCTGTGACATTACCCACAGCAGAGGTCCTCACTCCTCGACCCTCAGGAAGTTTGTCTTAAAAGTACAGCCTGCCACCCTCCAGACACCATAGCCTAAATTATGCTAAAAAAAAACACCCTGTGCACATTTTGAACGATGAAGCCGCCACTCAAAGACCGACCTGAGCCCCTTCCCACGTGTGCTAACTCTGGTCTCTGTTTGGTGGTTCATGATGCTTTTGATCATTTCTTTTTCTCAATTTCTATTGATTCCTGAGATTGCACATGCTGTTATAGCTGCATGAATTAGCAAAAATAAATTAGATTGGTAACATGTATGATTTAGTTAATTGTTGCAACAGCAAACTATCATTCTACAACATGATAATGCAGATTTTTCAAACCAGCTGTTATGGCATTAATGCCAGCTAGGCAGAATAAAGCTCTGTCTATCATAGCACTATACTAAAAGTGTTTCCTTGATACTGGTGACTATTTTTACAGCCATCTGAAGGCAGCAGATGTCTTTTATATTTGCAGACTCTAACTCTAACTAAGACTTCCCCACAGTTTTGTGGGGGACCACAGTGTCAGACTTTAACACCCCCTAAATTAGAGCTCAAGAAGCAACTTTTTGAATCCAATGGGGTTCATGAACATAAAAGTACATACTGAGTATGTAGAACAACAAGAGCGTTGGCTCTTGTTGTTTTTGTTTGGAGGCCTATAAAAGACTCTTATTTATTTGCATGTTCCTTTGATAATAAACTGTATTATATCGCTTAAAGCCAGCAAAGAACTGACAATAGTTCTCAGAAAAAGTCAGAAAGTCTCCAGAGGAATGGACTATAGATACTAAACTTTTGCCGTGGTACTGTGCAAGCATTTCCTCAGGCCTGTGGGTGAGTGGACTGCAACAAGCTGGTGTCTGCTTGTCTTTTGTTAAAATCCACATTTTTTTTTCCGTAAGTCAGTTTTTTTTTTGCCTGTTGAATATTCACATGCCCGTACCTTTACCTCTGTGTTCCTATTCCTAAAGGATCATCTGCTGAGAAAGTGCCTCGGGTGCAAGTCGTACACAGAGAAAGAGTCGTCAGTGCGATGGCATGTTCCCCTTGTTTAATTGAGGACAATACAACAGAGCAGTATAAGACAAGAGAAGAAAACAGATCAGAGAGGTACAGAATAAAACAGGACACAGCACAGTACCAGAAGCAAACAAGCTGAAAAGATTACAAAGCGGAGTCAGCGCACCGCACAGCGAGAGAAGGGAAAGCAGGAGATAGTATGGTGTCAATGTCACGCTGCTACTGGCCATGTCTGCCTGTCTCATTGGTGATTCAGAGAGCACCTCCTTCTCTCCCTGGGACCGGACAGACACAGTTCAAATGATCATTTCTCCTTCTCTTCTTCTAACCTTCATTCCACAAATATCTCTCTTCAAACTTGGCTTTGGGCTCGTATTAAATGCGACCTTGATCCTGCTGAGGCTCAGTTCTGTTTTCCGTGTTAATTACTTGATTTGTAGGCGTATAAGGTGCTGTTTACCCAAACCTGCAGAAATTGAGATCAATGCTCCAGGGGATTTTGGTAGTAATTTCAATCGGTATAGCATTCCACGCTCGATCGGTAAAGCGTTCCTCACTCTGAAATTTAAGTAGCAGCAAGAGAGACTTTTATTTTTTTTTTAATGCCTTCACCCAGTATTGCTTGTACGGTCTTGACATTTCTGAACAGCAAGAACAAAAGGAGGGCGGCAACTCTCTCTGGATGCAGTGCTGAAGAACAAAAGGCTGTTCTTTTGAGAATGTTATGATGGGTGAAGATTAAAGACAAAATCCACTCCAACGCAGAATTCATATGAAGACATTCACTTTGATCTTATTGTCCAGTCTTGTCAAGTGAGGATAGGGTTTTATGCAGCAAAATCTGGCACTTAACTCATCGTAGCCATGTGACTGATGATTCATTTAGTATAGATATTTATGATTTCCAGGAGATAAATTGTGCTAAATAATTGACCCCTTGACTTTCTTCTTGCAGCACCATGATGTAGACATTTTTAGTATTAAACAAAATGACTCAACAACGTTTGGTAGACATTTATGTTACCCACAGATTGAAATATCTTTAGGGATCCCTTTTTTTCCCTCTATTTTTATTTTTCCAATGCTTTAGTTTAAGACAAAAGACAAACATTGTTTAAGCATGGTTACATGGTTAACTAAGATAGCAAATATGGTAAACATTACCAGCTAAACGTCAGCATGTTAACATTGGCATTGTTGTATATCTGAGGGAAACTTAAGAAAGCAAAATGTCTGTGCCGAGTTCAATTCAATTCATTTAGTATAGCCCAAAATCACAAATTTGCCTCAGAGGGCTTAACAATCTGTACACATGCGGAATCCTCTGTCCCAGGACCCTCACATCGGGAAAGGAAAAACTCCCCCCCCAAAAAAAACCTTTAACGGGGAGAAAAGAGAGAGAGGAGTTCTTGTCAACTTTAACAGAGGAGCAATTTGTTGTTTCCCAACTGGAAACAATAAATTGGCATGGTTTGTGCAAGGCCAACGACAGGTCTGAGGCACTGTAGCTTGTGATTAAAACCAAACATCCCTGAACATCATTGGTACCCATCTACCTAGCTTCAGTCAGTGATATCGGTGAGGTGAGGTGCCTGTGCAGAGCCCAAAGGATATTAAAAGACATTTCCCGATGTGACGGCCTCTTGCGTCAAGCAGGGCCTGCTCTGGGCGTTCCCTTGTTGCTTGTCTATGTTGTCTTGCAGGTCCCTTGTATGTGGAGACTAATGTTACGTAATGGTTTTTTTCTGTTTTCAGTCATTTCTCTTGCTTTACCAACTTTTTCCAACCATTTTAAAACATATAATAGCAGATAACATTAGATGCAGTGACATTTTTTAATTGATCTAGTTGAGTTAATGCCCCTGGTCTGCACAGTTTCGGAGTTGTTCAGTTGTTCCTCCATTGATGGAACTGGGAAGCTCGCTGTGCTGACCCAGTGACAGTCCCCAGGGTGCTTCTGGGGAAGTTTACAACAAAGTTTGTATTTGAGAAATGTCAGCACGGCTCTCAAACCAAGTCAAAGTCCAATTGGCTATCTCTTGACAATATTAATAATTAATAACCTGCCTTCTGAATTCATCATGTAGCTTGAATATTGATTTGGCAATCCCAACGATGGCAATTCATTAAATCAGTTTGCTTACTTGCTCTACATGCACCTCCTCACCTTCGTCTTGGGTTTCTATTGCAATTTCTCTCGCAACATATTTGCGGCGTATTCTTAATTCAATGCATTCACTTTTGCTTTGCCATTGACACACTCACCTGTATAACTGGAAGCATCTGGAATCTTTCCTTTGCAGAAAACACAGATCCGATGCATCTATTTTGTAGCAACATATAGAACTGCTGTGAGTAAATGACAGTAATGCAAACACCTTTCATTGTTTCATTGTATTGATCTGTGAGGTTAATGTAATTAAAGTAAAAGATAAATACCTTATTTAACTCAACCACTATGTTTATAGTCGGACCATAATACAATATTTTAGAAGGGGGAAAACATGTTATTTCAAAATGATGGATAAAGATAATGAAATATCATTTTTGAAAACTGGAGTTGAAATTGAAAACCTAAAATAGAAGGTTTACGTTTGTATTCCATTCCTACATTACACTTGCGGTTCATCTAGCAGAGAGGGCCTTTACTGTTTTTTGTTAAGTTCTTCTGAGCCGCATTCCTACCTTGCAGTTTGTCCACAGATTAGACAACAGGAAACCATAACATTTGGTCTAGATAGTTCAACTAACTTTTACCGGAGACAACTCAAAAACGTACTCTGTCACAAATGTTCATACGTGCAGCTGCAGTGCAGATCTCTCTAAATGATCATTTTGAAGAAAAACAATGAGCAGATAGATGAGTCTGCACAGAAGCTGAGCTGATCATGGTCAGATGACAAGATCTGCATCACGTGGACCCTCAAAGCCTGCATTTATTCTTTTGTTTTGAAAGGACCAAACTGGTAGTTTTGCATGCTTCAACCCCTCACAAGCAGATGTATATATGCTTTATCTTTTTGACAGACCTTTCTAGCCTTTTGTTTCATAAATCACCTGTTGGTGCATATAAGAAACATCTGAAGCATCTGGCATTTAAGAGTTGTTTGTTGCAAATCATCTGGATGCAAAACCCCGGAGACCTAACCTAAACCAACATGGAAACGGAAAAGCAGGAGAATTATAATGTGGATCATTCACCAATTAGTCGCCATAGCAATGTCAGCCCAAATGGATGCTGCAAAATCCCCAAGACAGCATCAGACACGCTCTCCATTTAGTCTATGAGAAAGGACACGACGAGAGTAAACAATACCTTTCCATAGATGTAAAGTGACCTACTAGTTTAGTTACTGATGTTTAGACAATAGAAAATATGTCTGGAAACCTTTGGTGCTGTAAAGGTATTTGGAGTTAATTTGTGATGATCTATAACACAAAAAGTCACCACCAAGGTGGTTCTGTGGGGCCTGAAGCAGACATACAGACTCAGAGTGCCGAGATTAGAGAAGGATATCAGATTAAGGACACCGATGTTGGTCAATAAGTCACATACTGAATATATCCGTACAATCTCCTCTCCCAGATGAGCTAAGCAGTCAGTGCAGGGATTGCTGGCATTGATTCTATCCCACCAAACTCCTTCAAGGTGAAGATGTTTCCAAGGTTTGTGCATTGTTGAGAGTTTGGAGGAAGATTGAACATTTGGTATAGCACATGAGAGAACTAAGTTGTATTTACATGAAATAGTCTTTAATGGAGGAAGTCGACTTTTGGCTTTTTCCTCCTGTCCAGCTGTGACTTGGGCTGATTCTGATAGCTGGTGTCATTTTGGGTTCGCTAAGCTTCAAAACCACCAACGGTCTTTAGGAGCAATGTACAAAGCAATCAGGTGGGAGACTTCTCACTTTTTGTGCTAGCTGCCGTTATCATGGGATGACATGACACCCATCCATACATACATATACAAATACATACACACATATAGACAAGCATAATGTAAAAATACGTTGGGTTCCTTTAAGAAAATGCTCGAGTGAAAAGGAAGGTTTTCATTTTGTTTTTGTTTGTCGTCTAAGATCCATTCTTTAGGTGAATAAATACTGAATGCCGTCTCACCAGACTTACACAGTGCTTCAGGCACATGGGGAAATGTTCCACCTTGAGAGTCAGGTGAGAACTGCTGGGGTTATAAAGTGACAGCATGTCTGAGATGTACTGTGGAGCCAGAACAGCCAGTGCTTTGTAAACCAAAAAGAGGATTATATACTGAAAGCAACAGGTAACCAATTGAGGTTTCTGAGCACTGTAGTTACATGGCCTGAACCTTTTTCTCCTGGTTAGAACTTTTGCTGTACTGGAAAAGCTGTAAACTATGCATGAGGTTTGGGTCAGTTTGGGAAAGAAAGCCTCCGATGCTGCTGATTTGATCCTTAAAGCTCAGTTCACCGTACCAGGTTACTTGTACTAGGTTTTTTTTTTACTGACGGATAAACTGTCAACAACCAAAATCTCAGTTTTTCAACATAAACTTCTGTCTTCACATGAAGTTTTAGGTTTAGGGAACAAAATCCCTTCGGTTTCGGCAAAAAAAAACAGTTTTATGTGGATTTGACTGCCTGATAAAATGCTTTTGAACCCATGACACATCTTTAGTCTACAAATGAAACATTTTAAAGCGGTAGAACTACCTGGGATAAGAGTATTTTCTTTAAGACACAATATTTTCATATAGAGTAACTCTTATGAGTCTCTCACAAAGATGATCCTGGACAAACCCATGTGAGAAGAATGTATTGGGATCATGACACCCACAAGGTTGTATAATAACTTAAATGTCATTATGTCTTATATATATATATATATACAAGAGCAGTGTAACAAGCACCAAAAGGTCGATGTGCACAGGATTGTAGCTTGTCTGAAGTTTTACAATGTTTATTGAGGTTACTCCCAATTTAATTCAGTGGTTTTTTTCACTGGAGATGTGCCTAAAACAGCAGCATCGAGACGAAAACAATCAGCTTACAATGCCAAGAGCAAAACACAGTTCATTTCACTTAAATGATTAGAGTAAAGTCGATCTTTGCTGTGTAAGTGCTCCAAACGGCTGTGGTCTGACAGGGCAGCAGCAAGCTCAGGGCCCGAACCCATTTCAATCTTGACTAAACACAGCAAAGACAGCCCCTTATTGAGCCTCCCACCAGATCCTTCTTCATCTTCTACAGAATACCCAAAGTACATTAATACCTTCTTAAGCCATGTGGAGCTGGATGTACTGCTGAGGAAGACGTGAGTACATGATGAGCCACCCAAGCAATGTAAGTCAAAGATAGTTATCCTGAAAGTGAAGTCTGCTTTTTCTGTGGAGGGACGGTGAAGTAGTTCATGTATGCACTCACGTTCAGTCATCTATAGTCTGTGATTTGTTTGCTTTGCTGTCTAAAACAAAGTTATTGTCGTAGGTGAAGTGTTTTATTTAGAGGGAATAACACATTTTAATTAAATTCAGTTAAATTGTACTTTCTTTTCTATTGCCATACATGTTTGGTGGAATGAAGACTCAATCAGATGCTATTGTTGTCCAGTTAATTAAAGTCATTTCATCTGAATGTTCCTCAAACAGTTATTGGATTATTATTGCACTATGATGGGGAGCATAGTACAGTAATGTTTAAAATGTGCATCTCTTCCATCTTTAGAGGTTAATCATTGCTATGAAAGCAAGATGAACCTGGTCGTCACAGTTTGATTGGCTGCCAGTAACCATATATATTACAATAGCAATTTTGAGATCTTAACTGTGCTTCTCATAACTGAAGTTCCTGCATCCATCAGCTCAAAACCTCATTAAAGAAGTGGTCAATGAATAAACATGTCTTCATTGCCTTCAACCTGATGCTGTTGTTGACAGCCACATGGCTTAGTTTTTCTTTTTCTTTTTCTTTTTTTTACCCATATTTGGGTATTAACACATCAAGCAGATGCAAAATTAGCATTCATTTGGAGTTGTGTTCCTGGCCACCTGGCGAATGAAAGTCCAGTATTCACTCTCCTTTTAGCTCTGATTTTGGTCTCCACCAACTTGTGAGTATAATATCTGGCTCTTTGGCTAAAGCTCCACTTTCTTTACTTTGTTTGTTTGTTGTTTGGTTCCCGGCAGGTATACAGTGCAGTGGGTTTATCAGAGGTGCTTTGTTTCATAAACAGTAAAGTCGTGGGCCGTAAAACCAAAAACCATCAGCTGGTAAAAGCCAAAAGGTTTCCGAATTGCAATGTCAGTGATAATTCTCTGTAGGCTTGACATTTCAATGATCCATAGCTGTTATTGTTAAAAACTATTAATAATGTTGATTTCAGCAGCTTTAAGAACAGATGGAGAATAAACTTCACAGCGACATCATATCTTCCTCTTGTTCAACTTTCAGTACTTTCTTCAAAACGTAACCGTCCGTTGACAGTTCCTCTCTGCCGTTGCTGTTTGTGGACTGGACACTCTTTGCATTCATATTTTAACGCTAATGTGTCCAAATGCATCTCTGAACAGCTCCATATCTGCTTTGGACGATCTGAAATTTCACATGCCTTAGGAGGTGAATTTATACCTCAACAAGACAATAACAAAGTTCAGTGAACCGAGGCGCACGCTAATGTGAGGTATGTAGGGGAAATACACGCAGAAAAGTACTTTGTGAAGTTAAAAAAAAAAGTATCTATCTGAAACCTCAGATTTGCGCTGAACAAGTTCTCCATAACTTCCCTGCCTGTTTGTATGCTATTGTTCAAACTGTCCCTGGGTGCGGTGTGTACGTCAGGGTGAATGTCTATTCGTAAAAGCATCTTTGTAAGAGCGTAGCTGAGATACAAGTAGATGTCAGTGTGAAACTATTAAGACTATCTTTACAAGAGGAGGAGGAGGAGCAGTGAGTTGAGGAAGGGCACAATTAGATATATAACAAGACAAATGGAGAGAGGATGCACTAGCAATACCTTGAGAGAGCAAAAGGTAGAGAACAGATGTGGACCAAGCTGATAAATAGATATTGCTCTTGGATTAGGTATTGTATTCGCTCTCCATGGGAAGCTTCGCTGCCCTATGAGCTAAACAGATGACATGAATCAAAAACACTGGGGACATATTTACTTACTTCTTCGGAATGAAAATAGTCTGTGCGGTAAGACTACAAGAGTGTGTGAGCTGGAAAGAAACTCAACACCTTTTTTTTCCATTTGTCATTGTTCAACTCTTATCATTAGACGTAGTCTTTTGAAGCCAGGAACCAATGAAAAACCTCATCACAGCTAAGACAGGTTATTAGCGGCAACAAATTGGTACGATGGCACGGGAAAAAAAAAAAGAGCGGTGAGGAGAAGAGTAGTGAGAAATTGAGCGTGTAGAGACAGACGGCCGCGGTAAACAGAATTATACTTTGATGAGGCTAAAATCCATACAGTATTATTGACTTGTGTTGATGTACTCATAGACACTGATCTCATTGCAGGGCAGCTCGGATATTGATCGTCTGACTGGAAACACCATTATGCGCACACTCATTCAGCAGCAGCGCCATTTGAACTGAGGTACAATGGATTTCCCTGCTCATCAGAGAGCCGCACGCCGCCATGTTGTGCCTCCGGTCTTAAATAAAGGGGCGGTGTTTGATGTCTCGAGAGGCCTCTGCAGGACTTTCAATTGGCATCGTTCTTTCAATAACGACACGTTTTCCCTTCAGCAGTTAACAATGCTTGCAAAGATCGTTGGGAATTTTGACATGTTCTTTTGAAATGAGTTCATTTCAAACAGTTCCGGTGCTTTTTAGGACTGTGGCAATGACGTGGTGAAGTGAATTGGTTTGGGTGAGATCTTGTAATATCTAGCGTGGTGCAGATTGCCCAAAGCACCTGCTGGGGTCCAGGATTATCTTGAAGGTGCAAGACACGAGAATGGTATCATTTCTTTTGCCTCTCAACGGCTGTTAAAATGGCGACGGCGAGCTGGGCACATAGGAAAAGTTGTTTTGCCTTCAGGGCTTTCTGCCAGAAATCTCAGGCTACAAACCTACTTAGTTAGGTTGAGCAACATATTTGGGTTAAAACAAACCCTTTTTGGTAGTAAGCCTCAAAGGCAAAGTTCTCCCATGTGCACGAGTCGACGGCTCACAGCTAACGGTGCTAATAGCGCTGACAGAGCTAACAGTGTTTACCTGAGTGCTCACTAACATGCACTAACTGGACACCCAGTTCGTAATACTGCAAATGTAAGGGCTTTCATCAGTGGGCCGAAAGCTCAATCACCGCCGTGTTCACGTCATTCTTCATTCGGCTACAGTGATTGAACAGATATTTATTTCAATGAAAATCTTTAAGATTAATGCTTTAAAGGCCCTAAGACGGAGGGAGGGCCAGTATGAGGCAGGAGTTTGAGTTAAGCAGAGAGAGTGAGAAAGTTGAACAAAAAGAGGAGTGATGGTCAAAGAGACCTCGGTACCTTGGAGGCATTGTAAACAAATAAACACATAATCTCTCTTTTCAGGCTTGCTCACTCACACACAAACGCACACACAATGCCGATCACATTCTCCATTTCTCTGTTTGCCCTCTAGAGAGAGCCTTTGAACAGGGCAGATTCATCTTGTACGCCCTGACCTCCAGCTTCCTTGCTCAATTCCCTGTGGAGCTCACACTAGCCACGTCCTCACCCACACACACACATACACACGCTGCAGATGGGAGTAGAGTGTAAACACATAAAGAAATAAACTCGACCACCTTACACCAAGCAGGACCAGACCTCTCATATTTGCAGTTTCTTCGCCTCAGTCTGTCGATAAGGCTGTGTTTCCTCCCTCGTATAGGCCTCAGCCCTAATGCACACAGGACATTTATCCATGCAGTCGTCCTCACAGTAGCTCAAGATCACATTTCATTGTCTTTTTAACCCAAGTGAGAAAAAGAAAGTCTTAATGGAGTCCGTGTGAAGACATCCACATAGCCTGTGGTATTGTATCGACATGTATCTTGTACCAGAACTTGATTTCTAGGCTAATCAGTTGTGTGCCATTCACACTGAAGCAGAAAGAAACTTTTTGTTGCCCAGACTACCCTCTGAAAAAGTAGGAATTTAAAGAATCTGGAGAGATACAGGATGCATTATGAATAATATTAATGCATACAGGACTTTTTTAAAACAAACTTTGAATAAGCAAACAGAACAGATAATATATTGGAGCTGAAATATCAAACATGGGGTGATATTATAAAAAAGGTTCACAATAGTTAGCTAGTAGTTATATGTAGACAGGTAGCTAATGCTCCCCTTGACTTCAAACCATTCACTTTTCCAATAACTCTTATATGATCATCTGAGTGCTTATGTTTGTAGTGCTGCCAGACTTCATTTTTAGCATTATCACTACCTTCCCAGATCTCAGCAATTCACTTGGTGAGTCCATGTTTGCTGGTGAATTGCTACATTGTTGCTGCGCTATCGCCACCAACTCTATTATCAGTGAAACAACATGAAACCGCCAGCAGAAAAAATGACTTAAACATCTCTGTGCTTGAGAGGCTAGAGGGATGTGTTAGAGTAGACTGTAAACAGTGTAATTACACAATACTGAAAAAGGGGTTACGGTTATTATTACAAGCATAACTTCTGGATACCCCGTGTAACGTTAGTCTATATTCACTTTAACAGCAAAATACAGTTATTTACTTTAAAGGAAAGTTTTCTTTGTGTTTTCTTCATATTGCATTGTATTAACCTGTTTAAAGCGATCATACACCAAACAACTAATCAATGCTGATACTGTGTGCACAAAGATAAAGGAGTGATAGTGCAGTACACACTTTTAATTCCATAGAAAAGCAGTTGTAAGCAGACTGGATGACATTACCATTCTCCTCAGAGACTTGGGACTTGACTTCGACATGTACAAAATGAGCATCTCTGTTAAGTCCTCTTGGACGTAACTAGCAAAACAAAACAACAGGGACTCGCTCGTCATAGATATCGCTCCATAGGTGATCAAAGGCTTCTTTACCATCTTTTCCATCTCAAATTCTGACTAAAGTTTATCAAACCACTCGTTATTATTTGTTCTGTTTGTGCATTTTGCTGTTTATGGTAGGATAAATTAGTGAGTTTTATTTATATATTCGCATACACTTTTCAGTAAATTAAATAAGTGAATTCTGTCATCTCGTTTTGTCGCTTGATGCTCTTATTTCAAAAGCCACAAGCCTAATATTATCATTGGCTTTGGAAGCCTCCAGGCTGCTGGAACAGCGACTTCTCTACACTGTTTTTCTGTCTTTGGGAAGCTCAGGGCACCCCACAGTAAATGAGGACCATTGCAGTCGAGGGGGGGGGACTGAACCTGTGACCTTGTTTTTACCAATTCACTGCCTCTGTAACATCATGGCCACTCTCTGCAGCAGTCAGCCACATGTGTCTCCTGTCTTACAGTTTCTTGATCGTTTTTCCTCCTTCTTCTTCTTCACTCTAAAAATGAAACGGTGAATCTCTTGAAACAATTTCAACTTATAAATCTGCCTTGACGCTGGAGTTGTGGTGAAAGGGACAAGTTGACAGCAAATGAACATTGATTTTTTCCTCTCGTACTGTGCAGCTGGTTTCTGGCTGAGTGAATTTACTCTTACAGAGTTGTCAGAGGGTGGGCTGTTTAATGGGGTGTTATCAATTCATCGGGAGTTTGACTGCCGTCTCTTTGGTGTGCTTACATGATGGATTGGCTGCTGTTGTAGTTGTGTTGTAGGAGAAAAGACGTGTGGATTAGGAACAAGCAGGGGCTCATGGGTTAGGAGAGACTGTTTAAAAGATGTGTTTGAATTGTTTAAGATCACAGATTTTTCACATTGATAACTTACCTCGGATTAATAGGATTTGAACAGCCGGGGTATTTATAGCGCTGCCAGTTGAAATCGTTTGCGCTACGCCATTGCTGCCATTGTCAAATGTGATTAAACAGCAGCTCTCCCATGTACAGCCTTCGCAAAAGATTCACATAGTTTGATTCAGAAAAGGCACAGCTGAATTAAAGGGGAAATAGCAATGGCAGGGTGACACGGTGAGAGTGTGTGTGGCTTTGAAGCTGGTTGATATTATGGAAGGACTAGTGAATTGCATAGTGTTAACTAAGGCAAGAGGTGATAGGGATGAGACAAGGCACTGGGGATTTGTCAGACATCTGAAAAGGTCACAGCACTGCTACAGTGGGAAATACATGCAGATTGTTTGAACTGTGTGTGTGCGTGCTGCCTACAATCTGCTTTTTACTTCAGTTAAATCACCTCACATCTCAATCTTTGAGTGAAACTGAAATCAATCCTTTTTTCTGAACTATTCCACTTCTTTTCTCTCGCATACCATTTTTTATTAAAGTTCGCACCCCCTGCAAGTGAAATGTGAATCATTTTAAAGCTGTCAATTACAGGAGCGTAAGTAGCTCTAATAAAATGCCAGGCCGCTAATCGTCTTTGTTTCCATTGGCCAGGGCATCATTAGCATTCTATGAATCTATCTCTGTAATTTACAGCACTGTCAGCGTGGCTATTATCTAAAGGATGTTCTATGCCTGCAAGGCCTGTCATGCAATCACACAGTTCTAATTAACATTAACTGTAGAGATATGGCAAATGTAAAGGAATGAGGATGTATATTTAATTAGCAATGTAAGTAGCCTTCATGTGAGTGTTAGTAATTGTAATGGCAAATCTGATACTGACCAATTAAGTCATGTAGAGCTCTGATGAGTTATGTAATTTATACATTCAGTAACTGATCGACATGGAAGAGGCCTTTAAACTATGTGATCTTAATGCAGCATGGTGACCTAATCCACCTCTACTGTTATTCTGGGCGACACTGGAGAGTTACACTGTGACCAGAATGATTTCAATGTTGTTTAAGAGAAATATGGTCAAGAAAGAAAAGAAAAAAGTGTGTTTATACGAAGAAAGGTTTGTGCGATGGATGCTTAAGATGCACTTGTTGTTTTTACCTCACAGACCAACTAAATTAGTTGAGTGAATCATGAATTACCTTAAATTAATTCTTTGAATAACAATAACAAATTCTGTTGGTGCTGTTTATTTGTCAGTTTAAACAGTAGCTTATAATTCTGCACAAATTTGTCTGAAGACATAATTAACACATCTTAACAATACGTAGACGTCTGAATGTACATTTGTGTCTTATAAACTATAATATTTCTGTTACATAATATATGAAGGCATTATAAAGTTGCGTTTTTTACAAAGAGATTGTAAGCAAAGCCCTGTTGTAGAAAGCATTAAGCAAAATTCAATTAAAAGCATTCAATTAAATAAAGAAACGCAGCAGCCAGTATGCTCCAAATGATTACAAATGCTGCTCCGTATCTGCGGGAGTTGACACAGTTTGTTCGCTGTAGCCAATTCAGCTGCGAAAAACACTTTCTGTGTTTCAACTGGTCTCCTGGGGATGCACAGATACTCAATTTGTGTCAGCCCCGGGAATCTGGGACATCCCTCATCCACCGGTAAATAGAAAGAGAAAAGGAGGATGTTGCTTAAAAAGTTTTGGACTCTGTATTGAAGTGTGTGTTAAGTACTACTGGCCCCTAACAGATCACCGAAGTCAAAAGAAAACTCCTTGAAATGTATTTAGTGAAATAGCAGCTGTGAAATAGCTCCTGTTTGCTTGAACACTAAAGCATCATTATCAGTTGAACCCTGCAGCTCATCACATTTCAGCTCACAGTTTTGGCGAGCCAACTCCATCAAACAGCACCTCTCTCTGGGGCCATACCATAATTAGCTGAAGGGTCATAATCATTGAAATTATAATGCTAATGCCTGCACTGATGAGCCTGCACAACTCTCTGTCTCAACTTCAGTGCTGCTGCTGGGCATTTTCCTCTACACTCGCTGGAGGAGCTACAAAGGGCTGAAGGAGGGCGTATACCACGTCTCAGCCCACCATGACGGCTGGGAGGACATCCGAGAAAACGTCCTCAACTATGACGAGGAGGGCGGCGGGGAGGAGGACCAGGTACACCACTTGGATACACACATACACGCACACACATGTGATTTGTTTGGAAATACTAAGTGGTGGATAGTAGCAGTTTTATAGTGGATCCAGTCCGTTCTATTTGGAATAGAATCCTCCACTGTGTATGTGTTCTTGTATTTGCTACATAGTGAGGACCAACAGTAGTTTGTAACCAACAGAGTGAGGACATTTTGGCCGGTCCTCAGTTTGTCAGGCCTGTTGGAGGGATAAGTTTAAGTTTAGGTTAGGCTACCCAGGCTACATTAAACACGTAACGTATGCGTTGACTGTTCACAGAGCGGCTGCTGCAACACTACGCTTCCATTGTAATCAATTGAACTGGCTACACCAGGTGTGAGAGCAGCGCGTAAGTGGTGCTTCTGTTGGCATGTATTTTGCCAGTACCAGCTGGAGCTTGCGGAGTAACTACTTCCCATACGTAGCCTAATGTTAACTTACATCACGTTCACATTCCAAGGGGTCAAAAACTGACACTTTAACCCCTTGGCGTAACTTTCTAATGCACTGGATAGCGCACGAGGTCAAGTTTGTGAATTCAAACAAAAACCCTTAGGTAGGTTGAGGAAAAATATCATGATTGGCCTTAAAATAACTGCGTAAACTAAGTAAAACGGGAACAACGTAACATAAATACTGAAAACATGTCACAAACATCACTGCTAATTAACAGGAAACAACAATGGTCTTGAACTCAAGTGTCCTGGATGAAAGTCCTTTGTTTGTTTGTTTGGTCCATCCACATCCCCCTACTACCCACTCACCATGTGTGAGCTTTCTCAGTCTTTGTACTACGTTGTCACACTCCAGGAGCATTTTCTCTGAGTCTACTAATGACTCGGAGGGGTTTACATTGTAGTTACTTGAAAGCCTGATAGGTCTCACACATGCTAAAGGGGGCCTTGTGCTTGGGTATCAGACGCTGAGGGGCGTGGCAAAGTGTGAAAGAAACTGAAGAAACAACAATCAAACACAATTCCCAGAACAAAAAGGTCACTACTGTCTTGTTTTGCCTGGGACTCACACAACCCTACATCGTATGTGAGCTGCAGGTGTAGCTAGTAAAAAGATACAGTCCAGTCTGCATCTCTTACGTTTTCAATCTAGCCTGGCCGTAAGGGTTGTGGTTAGGCATTTAGTTGTGAAGGTTAAGGGCCTAGGCAATGCATTATGTCAATGAAGGTCCTCATAAAGATAGAAGTACGTGTGTGTGTGTGTGTGTGTGTGTGTGCGCGCTAGCGATTTTAATTAGGCCCACGCTAAATCCTTATCTCCTCTCTCCAACAGCCACTAACCCACAAGCACTCAACAGTACTTAAGAGCTTGCATAATATAACGGCTTTGATTGAAACAAATACATGTGGCACGCACGCACACACACACACACACACACACACACACACACACAGTAGGAAAATGACTTGAATACACAGATTGTTGTCACACTTTGTCAGTACCCAAAAATCCTCAAGGTAAATCCTCCATAATGTAAATCACCTGCAGCCACACACACACACACACACACACACAGTCCTGATCCCCTATCATAGCAGATGCTGCAGTTGATTCTCAAGAGTCTTGTTTGAAAGCTCTCTGGAGGAATAGAATCAGCACTTTCCACCCATCACATAATCAGTTTTACAAAGCGACCCACACCTCCTCCGTGTGTACCATTTCTTTCTTCTCCTCCTCCTCCTCCTACAGCTCTCTTTTTTTTCCATCTCTGCTGCCGTGGTTACTGTTTTGGTGGAATCCATTAGCACTGAAGTGATTGGCTGTTGTATACCAAAGTAAAGGCAGCCATTAAACCCCACTGCACCAGCGCATATGAGAGATGATAGAAAGAGAGACGCCCTTCATCTCTTCTGAATCACCTGCACTCACCCATTTTTTTCAAATCCTTTTGGTCTCTTTTACACACACACAGAAACTCAACTACTCCTACATCTCTGAGACTGTAAATAGAGATAGATTGGAAATAGGTGGAACATTCACACTAAACGTAATGGGGAGAGCTGATTGTTTTTCTGCTCTCTCTCTCTCTCTCTCTCTCTCTCTCTCTCGCTCTGTCACATTTCATTTTTTTCTGCCTCACCTTTCTCCCTGAAACATTCCCTCTTTCCCTCTGTTTGCTCATTCTTCTGTGCTAACTGTGACTCTTCCTGTGTGCGTGTGAATGAACTTTTGCTATTTGTGTGTGTCCAGAATGCCTATGACATGGCGGAGCTGCAGAAGTCTCTCCAGCCGAGCCCGGCCCAGTCGGTCCAGTACTGCCGCTCCAGAGCCCTGCACCACCCTCCCCCACACCTCCACCACCACCACCACCACCACCTCCTCCACCAGGCGCCCCCGGCCCCGCCCGCCGCCCAGCCGCTGGACCCCCTCAGCCGGACATCCAGCTCCACCACCTTGCCCCCCTCGGCAGCCTCCACCTCCTCCACCGCCACCACCACCGCCAGCCTCCGCAGGGACGTGCCCCCCACCAGGCTCCCGGCCCAGGGCCAGGCCCGCCCCTCCCAGCTGGCGCGCCGCTCCCTGTCCTTCTCCAGCCAGGACCTGGCGCGCTACCTGTGCGAGATCATCCGCGACGCCGACCATCACCCGGACACGGGGCCCTTCGACTCCCTGCAGGTGTTCTCCACCGAGGGAGGGGGCTCGCCCGCCGGCTCCCTCAGCTCCTTCAGCTCGGCGGGGCTGGACGGAGGGAGTGGCGGGGATGGGGGAGGGGGAGGCATGGAGGAGGGGAGGAGGGAGGAGACGCTCGGGGAGTGGGGGCCCCGCTTTGAGAAGCTGCGGGCGCTGTACGAGCGGGC
Organism: Leptoclinus maculatus; assembly: GCA_032191485.1. Taxonomy (NCBI): domain Eukaryota; kingdom Metazoa; phylum Chordata; class Actinopteri; order Perciformes; family Stichaeidae; genus Leptoclinus; species Leptoclinus maculatus. The sequence goes on along the minus strand of JAVDOI010000001.1, from coordinate 45,021,885 downwards.
CGAGGCCAGCGACCTCTGAGCTCAGATGCGCGGACCGAACTGACAGGACCCTGGTAACGGGCCACCCCCGAAACAATCAATTAGCAGACGCTTAGCAACGACAGAGGCGGCAAAACAGCGAGAGACTGAGTGACAGAGAGATCGCTCCACACCCGTCACCCGCCGGCAACCGACACGGAAAGTGTTCACTGGTTGATGAGCGCCGTCAATCAACACGGCGGCCCAACAGACAGACGCAAGTGTCCCTGTGAAAAGAGCGCGTCGCTCTGCGCTCCCTCCACCTTGGATGACAATTTTGCAGGAGCAGACGTTGTCAAACCTGCCAGTCAGGTTAAAGGCTTCGGAACGTCACTCCCTAGCCGGGCTACTCACCATGATGGAGCTTAGCTTCACTGTCAGAAAAAATCTGCTCCTGTCACAGCCACTAAAACCCCCAAATTCTCCTCTATTTTCTAGTACGCATTGTGCGCTGCTCTGGATGAGTGTCAACCGAAGGCCTCAAATGTGAAATGAAAATGTTTTGGCCAGGTTATTAATATTATTATGTTTTTTATACCTGAGCAGATCGATGCCACATCAATGTTTTTTAGCACCTTGCTGCCAGATTAAAGCGATGTAAATGAAAGGACTCGGGGGGGGGGGGGGGGGGGGTGGGGGGGGGGTAAAAAAAATCACTCTTACATATATTCCACTTGGTGCTGTTACATGATACGACAGTGAAGATGATCATACTGAGTAGCCCATGTAATGCAGAGTTTTTCTTTCATGATATAGTGGACACATTGTGTTCTCGCTGCCTGGTTGTACACAGCTTCTGTCAATGTTTGTATGAGGGGGAAACCAGTACTGGGTTGCAGGGTGAGTTAATTATTCTTTTTCTTCTGGTAACGTGTCCTTCACTGGGTTCAGTAATACTGTGTTGGTTGGGTGTTTCAAGTTCCAATGCTCCGTGGGTTGTAAGTCATCAAGCTTTTTTTTCTACTTGCTACTGCGCCCTCGTCTTCATGTGATTTCCTATTCTCATTTGCGCTCCTCTGCCGAGTGTTCGTCCTCACCCCGAGGGAGGGCGCACAAAAAAGAAGAAAAAAAAATTCAAACAGCTTTGTAACAAAGAAATGGGAGCGGACGTGCGGACTGCGGGAGGGAGAGGAAATACTTGCTCTGTTGCTCTGCGTATGCACTCCTCCTCAGGCATACCAAATGTGGCGGCTGCGAGAGACTATTTTAACAGACGGTGGCACAGTAGAATACAAACTATGTGGAACGGCTTTCCAAGGTGACTACTCAATCAATAGAAATGGAAAGAGGAGGATGAGGGGACGTCGGTAATGGTCATTCATATATATTATTGTGAGCTGTGATATGTGTGCAGTACGCAATTCACGCGCACATTTATCCATTGTCTCTTGCTAAACTACCACACACTCTTTGATTGTAGGAAAATGGACCGAACACTGCGGGGAAATAAGAAGTCTGCAAGTTATTGTCCAAGCTGTGAATTGTCAGCACAGTGGCAAGTGCTCCTCTTGTTTGGCTTCCTTTTCACATCAGGTTGATGGCTCTCCCCCCCCCCCCCCCCACCCCACCCTCTCAACTCAACAAAAAAAATCCCAGACCTCCTGCTGTTATGGAACCGATGAGAACAATTTGTGTGAAAAGACAAAGACCAATAACAAAGCTTTGGGGGGGAGAGGAGCTCTTTTCACCTTTGATAAGAGAGATGATTACAGGGTGGAGGGTTGAATCAGAGAGCAAATGAGGGAGGGAGGCAGAGAGGAACCATCTTACCATGCCTGGCTCTGTGATGAAATGTGACGCCGGCTCTCAGTAGCTCCGACGGGAGCGGTAGAGATATGGGGGAGATGCCGGGAGCAATGTTTTTCTGCGGAAACGGTTTGTTGCACAGCAAATGGCATAGATAATAAGTCATGTGTCCTAACCTCATCCCTGCAATGCTCCGAAAAGCCAACCTGGCTCCTTCAGGCTCCGTATTCAGCTGGAAGTAGCGACGGCGCTCTCATCGCGCTCTTTTTGTTCTTCTCTGTCGGCAGAGAGCAGCTAAAGGGTAGGAGTGTGTGAAAACATGTCAGGCCACTAATCCTAATAGGAGGTGATCGCTCGCTGTCATGCTGGGAGGGGAAAAAAACAAAGGATTGCGAGGTACTTTCAAAATAGTCAACAGAGGAGTAGATTCCAAGATTGCAGCTTTCCAGAAACACACTATTTTCTTAAAAAGCCGAGGCAACAATGCAGCTTTTAAAAAATAAGAGACTTTGCGGTCTGTGGGATGGCGTCTGAAAGGAAGACACTGGCTTTTTTTAAAGACAGTGGAGAGTTCCTAGAGGGGGATGTTTGGTTTGTTTTTTCTTTCGTATTCCCCTGTAGAAAAGGGTCCGAGCCTGAGCCACGCAGAGTGGTGAAGGATGAAGGCACTTCATGCTTCACTCCTCTCTCTGCAGCTGGAGGGAGCAGCGACCTCACCACCACCATTCATTTGTACCATAAAACAGCTTCTTAAATGTTGTGTTCTGGGTGCAGACATGTTGTGAACAAAGTTGATGTTTTTACATCATTTGTAAATGCAAAGATAGGTTAATATCAATGATTGCTTTTTTTGTCAAGAAAAGCACCTCATAGATTGAAAAATGTGCAGCTACTGAGAAAAAAAATATATATATATATAACAGAAAAAAATCTTTTTTATCATCATGGAGGTGATGAGCTTTGGACAGTTATGTACGTGTTTTGTATTTGCTTTGATTTTTTTTTTCTCAATAAATTCATTTGTTTGCACCAGTGGCTGTGCTGCATCGTGACTGCATCTGCATTTATTTAGTTATTGTTAAGAAAAACAAACCTTTAAAATGAAAAAGCATTGTTGGAAAAAGAAAAACTTTATTTTATAAGAAATACTGCCATTGATCATTGACGTGGCTATTATATTACACTGGAGAAGATTTCTACCCAGATCTACTGTACGTGTCCCCGTCAACAATTTTAATTGCAGAGTAAACATTTACTGGATTGTGATATTTCTGATATCTTTCTGTAAAAAACACAGCTGTACAACATGGGTTCAGTGGAGTCTTAGGAAGAAAAATAGCAGAGCAAAACGGAGCAAATGATGAAAGGCACTGCAATAGAATATTACTCTTTTAAATAAACAGATTTCGATAGTTCACTGACGGATCTCCTATAGAGCCAGAGATAATGTTCATGCTCCACAGCCATTATGTAGCCTTTAAGGTGGCTCATTTTGTGCATGTATCTTCTTATATACAGTCTATGGCTTACATCAGTGTGCACTCAAGAGTGGCCTACAATGTCGGCCAATCAAAATGTACCTTTAGCCTCCTCTATTGAAAAGCCAACTTCACTTCTGATGTGTACCAATATGTAATCACAGGTTTTATTTATACTTATACTCAGTGGCGGGCCGTGCATTTTATACCTGGGCCTTCACTGCTGTCCTGCAGCTGAAACACAGCTACGGTTATTATTTGTTTCCTGTTAAAATGAAGCTCAACACCTATAGATACACTAACTGCAGAGAATACGCCGAGACTGCGTCTCCTCTCTGCTCTGACTGCAGCGTGAGGCTTCTGTGAGAGTACCCGCCTGTGTGTGCTTTGGGGCGGCGGAGGGGCTCACGGCAGCACCCGCTGCTCGTTCACGGCAGTAACTGTAGAACGTACGTGCTTTAACGTTATCGAGTCAAAACACCAGAAAAGTCTCCAATAACACCAGAAAAAGTCACTAGATTTGTCGCTAGTAGCTTTTGACAAAAAAAGTGGCCATGAGGGTTTGGAAAGTCGCCAGATTTAGCGAGAAAGTCGGCAAGTTGGCAACACTGGCACCGGCTAAATATGTCCCCAGAGCAACATAGGACCTAACAATGGTTCCTATCACATATAAAACCAAACAAAAATCTATCTTCATAAAAACAAGTTGTACAAATAATAATATACAAACAAGAATATTAAAGCTACTGCATATGTAAAAACAAACGCATTTAACTTACCAGAGCTGCTGTTCACTATTTAAAGACAAAGTCCATCCTCCTTTCTTTGTTAATAAAGAGTTTAATCCCACGGTTGTACATCCGTGCGTTTTAGTTCCAGTAAGAAGTCCTTCTCGATTCATGGACGCCAGTGAAGACAGTCGAGTCTCCCCAGTTGTATTTCTTCAATACGTTTTAATGCGTTTGAGGGCTGAAAATGTCCGCTCGACAGAGGCAACAGATATTGGGATTGTCACCGCCCGACATGTCAGGCTAACCCACTGACCAATCACGTATGGCTAGGCCAGCTAGCAGGCTCTGACACGTCAAAGAATACGCCCAACATGTCAAACTAAAGATCTGATTGGTTGAAGACTATGACAATCAACAATATCGTCCCCATTCACTTAAACTGCAAAGGGATGCACTTGTGAGTCTGCAGGCCTCGGGCCTCTCTTCTTACCTAGAGACACAGAGGTGAAATCTGATTGGATAAAAGCTCTACTTAAAACAAGCTGCACTGGAAGCAGAGCAACTGAGGAAGACAGTAGCTGTGTAATGAGAAAATAAGATAATGGGAAAAATATATTTATAAATTATAATACATGTAGTGTATTTAAGAAAAATTATTAAATTATAAAATAGCTATAACTTTGTGATTCTGTTTAGGCCAGCAGAGAAGGCTTTGCAGCCCTGACGGCCCACCACTGCTTATACTTCATGTGGAAATGTCACATTCATAACTAGGTCCAATATACTTAAGTCGCACTGGCTCAGTGGGATCTGTCTGTTTAGAGATGCAAGAACAACAACTCCTTCCAACACGGATAACAAATCACAGAAGGCATTCATTGTTGTATTGTATTGTATTGGTTTTATAAAGTCTCTAAAAGACGGCGAAAATGTCCATGCTAAATTGCAAAGCTTCCGAAAAGGACGCCATCTTGGAAAGCTACAACGTGACGAAGCGGAGTCAATTTAAGGTGAGCTTCTAGACCGCAGCGTTCCAGAGATATACTAAAAGTACTTTGGTCAATTAGGTCGACATTGCCGACGTAAATGGGTATAAATGTTGGATTTACAGAATAAAACACGAGTGAGATATGATATGAAAGTATATCACCGGGGTCTCTGGTGATCCCAGTGATACACTGTTGAGCTGCTTGAACTTAAATGGTTAATTTGTGTGATGCTAGTGGTCGTTGCTTGTTTCCCTTGCGGTGTGATAATGTGGCCTACTGTACAGTCTGTACAGTGTTCTCTCTTAAATATGGTTTGGTAAGGTAATTAAACTCTGCTTGTGTAACGTGTTCAGCAGCAGTGGTTTTAATATTCATGGTGCAGTTTTAATTTGAAGCTCACGATGCGCTGTCATAGCCGACATTCCCAACTGTTTAAATTGACTGTAACTGCGTGATAACAACTGTGCTCGTGTTGAGCAGAAGTATCTCCTTTTAGGAGGTATCCTGCTGGTAATGGCATGTCGGTTTAAAGATGTGTGGATATTGATAGTTTCTACGGGGACTAATTAACCCCTGTGTGGTCTGTAACCCATTTCATTATAGCATTGTGATAACTGTAATAATTATTGACCATATTCCATGGCAACATGCCATGTTAGTAGACACAAAGTAAATGAAGTGAAATGATGCATATTGAAGAGTGTGAACCAATGCCAAAGACCAAAATACAAGCGAATAAAAACTCTCAAAACAAAGTCACATCCACTCTACCACTGGTGGATCAACATATTTCCTGATTACTTATTAGATAGATTAATGGCTGATCGGCAGGAACGTAGGTGGATTAATCTGTAAATCTTTCTTTTAAAGGCTATTCCTAGACTATTATTGTCAGCTAGGCACTGTTATTTATTTAAATGGTCTCTTATGTGATACAATAGGCCATTGTGGATAGTGATTCCTAAAAACACGCTTTCATACAAACTTCATTTTGTTAAAATTATTAATGAATTAACAACAAAATGAACTGAAATGAAAGGAAATGAAGGATAATATTCAATCCAACTCACACTATTGATTTTGTGTTTCCTTGTAGACGGTTGCAGGTGGACGGGTGTTTATGGAAGAGTCTTCAGGTTTGTCTTTTTATTCATGAACATTATGCAATTCTCCACCAATTATTCATTCTATAAAAGTATATCATTGTTGTATGATTTTGACTTTAAGCGACAAACTGGACCTCTGCTCTGTGAATGAGAACTAGTTCATTCTGTTTCACCTCCATGGCTCAGAGGTTGCAGACAGTTAATTGAAAATGTGCGACAGAACTTAGGAGCACAACGCTCTAAAGACAGTGGAGATGGTTGTGAACTTCCCCGAAGAACGCAGCCCCACTCGCTGCTGTGGAGTCCTCCAGCTCTCTGGGCTCCATCATTAACCAGGACTTCATATCAGCTCCATCAACCAAGAAGACTCGGCAGAGGATTTACTTCTCGTAACAGCTGAAGAAGTTCAACCTGCCAAAAAGTGTGTCGGTGCACTTTTACACTTAGCCTGCCATTATTGAGTCCATCCTCACCTGCTCCATCACCATTTGATCACTGTTGAGAAGGTGATTGGCTGTAATCTGCTGTCCCTCCAGGACCTGGAGGAGGGGCAAGAGCATTGTGACCGACCCCTCTCATCCCAGACACTTCCCTCTGGCAGGAGACTGTGGTTCATCAGACTTATTTTGACATACTATACTATCACTTTATTATGGCTTTTTCCACCTATGATTTTCTTTCATACATACTATACTATAACTTCTTTCTGACATTGGTATTCTGAAGTTCTGGAAAACAGAGATCATAATATACTCATAATATACTCATAAAGTGTCGGTATTACACTGAATGATGTCTGAATGTCTATCACAGACCACATCCTATAATTTCATGAACTTTCAAGAAGTTCCCAACTAAAGAGGCCACTGAATATAAAAAACGATTTCAATATTCAACGCCGTTAAACACAACAGAGCTGATAATGAGAGAAAACAACATCCTACCTCAGGGATTGTCTCAGATGGTCTCTAAAACATTTCTCTATCTCCCAGATGTCAGCCACTGAGGCAGCATATCAGTGTGTGGAGAAATAAAAGCACGTCTCAACATGCAACACAACTGACAGTTCAAGTGAAAACCAAACAATAATACATGTTTATAGAATGTATAGCTGTATTTATAGTTAACATTGACAATGGGAAGTATATCACAGACTAATGTGTTTTACATATTACGCTATGGTACATCTATTCATAAATGTAATGCCAACTTCCTTACCATAGTGTATATCTTACACTTTACATACTGCTGGCTATAGCTTGTGGATTTCCCACAGAGAACCAATAAAGCCTTATTGGTGTAAAAATATGTATTTATTGGTTGTATTTTGTATTACAAAATTATGGTTGAAACCGTGACTGGCTCGAAATCCACAAACTGTATTAGAGTCTATGGGGCGGAGCCGGATACTTGTTGGGCCCTGTCAGAGCTGGCCGATGCTGCGCTGTGATTGGCCAGTCAGAGCTCAAGGGGCGGGGACTCAACAAAGTCTTATTTGGGTTAGGGTTAGAGCTGGATACAGAAAATGGCACATCACATCCAGTGTGGAGTTGCACATGCTTACCGGCAAGCTGAATGATGATGTTTCCACCAGTGTGGCCTGGTTAAGTAGTGGCTTATCATTAACAGTGGCAAGTCTACCAATGGAGCAGCGTACAGGCCAATGCTTGTTCAAATAATACAGAGGGCTACATGTGCTTGAGCATGGGTAGCCTTAGCAAAGTGAACCTCCACTGTGATGAGGTTTCAGTGGTCCCTATTAAGGACTTGACCTTTCTAGAAGGAATATGGCGTTAAAAATAGCTCCACAATTATCAGCTGCAGCCATCGAGCCAAGTCACTTTGATCAGATGAAGGTTGGCTCCCGTTCTGAATGTATTCAGTGAGGCAACGAGTGCTGGGCTGTAATACACGGTATTACCCGACTACAGCGCGCCTCCTGGAGCAAAGGCAATCATTGGTTTGATCTGTGTCGTCTCGTGTCATGTCAAAACTGAGAGATGTATTCTCCTCTCCGTGCGGAGCTAACGCTAGCTGAGACCGAACACAGTGAAACATCTTCATCACAACAGTCAGATGCAGAATCTTTTTAACGCCTCTACGGTTCCTTTTCACCGACTGGAGCAGTGCAAATTGGCCCGAAAAATGGCGCTCACGCCAAAATAGCAAAGTCCCAGTTCACCCACAGCCTCCCTGTGGTGATCTGACCATCTATTAACAGCAGCTCTAAACAAACTGAATAACACATTTCATCTGGAACGAAAGAGCAAAAGAGAAGATTGTGGTTCATCACTTATAGACAAAGGAATATGATAACTGCTTTTTTTTGCTTTGCTTTTCCTGATGATGAAGATTGATGCGACGGACAACACAGCCTTCACCCACAGACATTAAATTCCAGCAGACACAAAGCTTTCTCTGAGCACATCTGCTATATGATATTTGTCTGATTGCCTCTGTGGAAGTGTGCCCCAGCTCCACAACATATACTTACAATCAAAGTGTGCACTGTTTTTTTGCTGTTCATATACAAGAAATTAACGTATTTGGTAAACACAGGAAATCAAAGGACCCACCAGCTTTGTCTCCTCACTTAATTTGGCCTGGGACAGACGTGGAGGGGAAAAAACAAATGAATCTCACGCCGTGGAAGAGGCAAAGAAGACACGACTGAACAGTTAGTCAGCATCAGGTCTTTATCTACAGCAACATACTAGTCACACTAGTGACTGGGTTTCACGGTCCATTATGGAGTTGATGCACTAACTAGATGTTTGTAATTCACAAACCCTTCAAACATTCACCTCTGTCATTCGTTTCAAATGAAATGTCTTTGATTATATTTGTTCAGGGCGCATAAATGTCTCTTGAGAAAATCTGGAATGATAGAGGTGGAAACACTGATATGTGTGTTGCTGATACTGTTTATGTTACAGTGTGCCTGTTACCTTGCAGATGTGCCGTCCTTCACAGGTAACATCTTCCAGATGTAGTGAGGTCGTATTCAGATAGCACTTTCTCCTGCATCCTTTGCTCACGTGTAGTTCGTCGGGGTTCGCTCCACACATGCAGGGATCCATCACAATCAAAGAAGGTTCCAGTTGTTCATTTTCTGTTTCTTTAAGCAAGAAGAGCATCTTCTCGTTACTATTACATCAGGGTGAGAATGAATGTAGTTGTTTGGTGATAAAGTCTGTTCATGATCTAAATGTACAACTGCAGCCTTCTGCCTGTGAGGAAAGCTCTCTTATGGCCACATGCAGTGCATGTTTTAAACCATTTACCAACAGCTAACATTAGAACTGTCTCACATGTGCTGTGTCGTGTGACAGGAGATGTGAAGTTGGCTTGTTACACAGAACCATCAGCTGTTACTGGAGTCTGTTTGGAAAAGGGCAGGTACTTGACAGTTGATTGGAGGAACGCTCAACGGTCAATCAAACTCTTGCTGAAGCCAGTTGTGAGATGAGTGAAAAGCCTTCAGTGTGGTTCTTGTCTCTTCTTTCAGTGAATCCTCTCCAGTTCTGATTGAACTGATTCTATTGCAGCAGCTGCACTAACCTCTTCAGAAGCCATCAAGGATCCTACATGTGGTCTAATATAAGGCCGACATAAGAACCTTTGCTCAATTATATTCGATTGCTTTAGGGGCAAAACACAAACACTGGAAATAAATGAATAGTTTTCTGTAAAAGGAAATTGGTTGTTTTATTTGGAAGGACACAGCTACAGGTGTGAATTTGGCCTGTAGTCTGATTTAAGGTCAATTAAATCTCTATCTCTTTATTCAAACTATTAATTTCCCCGAGCAAAAACATGAATTCAAGTGGCCGCATTTGTTTCAGCGACTCGGTTCATTAAAGAGAATAAACGAGTTGAAATGAAGCGTCGCGCTGAATTCTACATATGCACAAAAGTTAATGGATTTCTTCATCCCCCTTTTTCATTAAGAAAACCATGGGCACGCCCCCCCCACCCCCCCCCAATGAACTACTAATCCCAATATGTATGGTAATTAAACAATGCTGACAAAAATATGACATTAGTACACCCTTATTAGGCAACCATAATGGAATCACCTCAATCTGAAATAAAGCAATCAGACATCTCTATAAATGAAACATCCGATATGTAGGCGGGAGTGGGGGGGGGGGGGGGGGGGGGGGGGTGCTGCTGCTCCGCACTGATCCGATTGGTATGCATTACGACGAGGCCGCGCCGGTAACGAACAACACGCTTTCAAAAGCCCCACAACAACGGGGGTGGTGGCGCGTCTGCGAGGTGTGCGGATTATCAAAGACAGAGGTCCTTATTAACTAGTGCACAAATATAGTGTGTGTGTGTGTGTGTGTGTGTGTGTGCGCGCGCCCACATACGGGCTAATTGTAGCAGGCAACTCTGGCTGGTCGCCCCGTAATTACCGACACAGCTCCAGCCTTTCAAATGTCCTCTCCTCCTCTCCTCTCCTCTCCTCTCTCCTCTCCTCCTCTCCTCTGCTCCCTTTGGTTCAAAAGGAGGAAAGGAGAACTGAGGAGGCTCAGATCATTGTGAATCTGTGCTTTGATACGCTGCTGCTGTTTAGACATGAGCCCCCCCCCCCCCCCCTCTTTTTTTTTTCTAACCACAAAGCCTCAACAGTTTGATATGCAAGTGTTGCCCCCCCCCTCTCTCTCTCTCTATCACAAACTATTTTGGATTGCGGCGGGGACTCGGCGTCGTTGTCAGCCTGCTGCAATTTCCTCGCCTCTTACATTATTCATGTGTGTGTGTGTGAGAGAGACAGAAGAGGGAGTGAAAAAGTTGAGGCTGCTGATGATGAGAATCACAGAGCCGACAGCACCCAGAACAACAACGTCACCGATACCACTTGTTACCAGCTTTGAATTCAGTTTTACGGCTAAGAAAACACATTGACGCACCGCTGGACTCCGCTCCGAACCGGGTGGCTGAGTTGAAACTGACAAAGTGATTTCTGGTTTCTGTTCAGAGGTAATTGATGACATCTCTCACCGAGGGCCAAAGCGCTCACGGAGTCTATGACGAGTGAAGCTAACGGTCTATGTGGCCACAGCTGACAAAGACTCAAGTACACACAGGACACCAAGTAATGTGCAAAATAATGTGAAATACTGAAAGAAAAAGTTTATTTGTGAACACAGAAAGTAATTTAACACAATCTCAAGCAGAAACACAGTTTTCATTCAGTTCTCATGATATCATCTTCATCCAGAGCACTCGGAGAGGACTGTGTGGGCGAGCACACCACTCTGAAGAAAGCAAGTGGACCTTGAGTTGGGAACTATTTCCAAGGTCCAGAGTAAACATTAATGCTCTACTTGTAAAAGAAGTCTCAACGGATCGGCACGCCAGATATTTTGGGGCTCAATCGCATCATTTCAATGGAATCGTCTATGATCTATGAATTCACTTCAACCCTGGTGAGCGTTGAGCAGCATATTTGCACCTTTGACCAACAGCAAGCCGTCTTGGCGGTGCTGACTTTTGGGGGAAAGAAGAAGCTTATCAGCTGATTGGCACGATGCACTTCTATTGAACTCTTCTGTTGACGTAGAAAGTTCTCCAGAAAAGAAGGAACGGTTCGCAGACAAATACGAGACGGGAGTCGCTGGTACAAATGCTTCTTAAAAACAAACTGAAATTGTCCAGTAAGCAATAAACCTCTACTGAATGAAACTATGTACAACACGCAGAACAAAACGCCACGGCACAGTACAGAGAGCGTGAGCGGGTCTCGGCTGGCTAGGGTGTGAGTGGTTATCTTGCCAGCTACAGTAGTTCACCCATTAGTCACTGAAGCCTCTACAACCTAATGTTTCACAAAGACATGCAGGTCCATCGGGGGTTTGCCACTTTATGGATGCGACCGGGGCTTTTAAATGGCAATCTAAATTTGATTTCAATCAATAATCTGCTACGTCACCGTGTTTTGCCCGAAGGAGGTAACACAATGGTGACTGAGCCTGAAGGTATTGCAACATGTATACTGTATATTAGCGGTACTGCAGTAATACTACTGTGGTGACATTGTGATGGGAAATTTTAGTATGCTAGTACATTTGTACTGTGATTTAGTTTATGTGCCTTACTCACTAACAAAACTATCTGTGACATATGATTGTGTATTGGGGAGAGTGGGAACAGGACCACATGGGTTATGTCTGCCTTTGCTTTGATAAGGGGAAGTAACCAAATGGGGGTTGCGGGTTGATGTTTGAGTGTGAAGATCCTAATTTAATCAAAGGTAACAGAGACACATGTCTTTGTGTGACAAGGCTCAGAAGAGGAAGGGGCTGACGGAAGGTGTCAATGGGGAGCTTGAAACTGCTGATCAATTGTTGTAATGTAAATATCTGATGTCCCCCCTGATGTGTGCTGAGATGTTTAAGAGAAGGAGAGACACTGGATTCTTGGCCCATCCTCTGCTGACTGCGTTGCAGTCAGTATGACGATGAAGCCTTCTCTGCGCAGAGAATAAATACTTTAAGGACAAACTTCTTTTCTCAATGTTTCTTGTTTCAGTATTCACTCTTATAGGACTCACTCGGTACTATTGAATAGTTTTTTCCACCACAAACTTGGCGTCACGAACAGGATCCCTTGAAAGATCGTCAGGAACCAGCTGCGGACGGGGCCCAATGATCCAGGAGGCTTCTCCTTCTGCCTCTGTAGACAAAAATTCTGGAGAGGACCGTTCCGTGGTTCCTGATCATCTTCACTGGGATCCGAAAGGATCTGATTGAGTCCAGATAGACTTCTAGAAGGGGTGAGGTACTGAAATATGGAAAATTTACTCTGAAGGATTGTTTTGTTTGTTAAGGTTGTTTTGAGGGTTTCGTTTTCGTTTTTAAAGTCAAATTGGGATTTAAAAGTGTACTGAATTAGGATATAGAATGTTCATAATATTTTATTAGCATTTAACAGGCATGTGTGGATATTTGTTGACCTCGTTTTATAAAATGCTGTTGTTCATGAGAGTTTGGGTCGGAATCGTAGTATAGAATAAAAAAATATTGCTTGTAAAGGAGGACGGGGAAACAAAGGTAAATATTTGATAAGACTACCCTGTAGGGAAAAATATATGTATATTGCTTGTTAAATATTTGAGTCAAGTTTTATACTTGGGGTCAGAGTATCGTGATATGGAATATTACCTTGCAGGGGGTTTAAACATCAAATGTTGGAGTCTTTTAACCTAAGACGGGGAAAAGGGTGAGTGTTTGAGAGTCACGTTGAATACCTTAAAGGTTGAATATCTTACAGGTAGACGTTAAACATTAAAATCCTTTGACCTAAGAGAAGGCTTAGACTTTAAATCTGTCTAAAGTAACGGCTTAACTTTAATTGTGCCATAACAAATCTAAAGACTCACGGTGACGACTGTGTTTATAAGTATGAGTGTACACTGACTGTGCCTAAAAATGGGAGCACAGGGGAGTAACCAGGTTCCTCCACCTGAAGGACCTAATGTAATTTTCATGAAGAATAAGTATGGTGAAGTGAGTTGTCAACATTTGAATGAATGGGTGAATGAATGTGGATTTCCTCAAGGAGGATCATTTAGCATAGATCAGATTAACAAAGTTACAGAAATTATAGAGAGTCACAATAGAAGTTTGAAAATGTGGAAGGATGAAGCAGAAAGTAGGGGAAGAAAGAAATTGTGTAAAAAGATGTCTAAAGTAGATAAAACAAATGAGAAAGAGGCAGATAAAGCTTCTCAGAAATCTTCTTCTCTCTGTCCCTCACTGCACAGGGTGAATCCTGATCTCGACGCATGTCCTCCCCCACCTCCACCACATGCAGCTAGACCACCTGGTCCAGCAGCACAGCAAGGCCCGCCCACACCAGGCAAGCCTGACTTCAACCCATCTCCAGCCAGCACTCCTGCCAGCAACCTTACGAGCATGATCTCCTCCATCGCCAACCTCATGCAGCAGGCCGCACACGCCATGTCCCAACTAGGCAGCCCAGATAAGTCACATGGGGACCTGGGAACAACTGGAGACGACGACGAGGAAAGACTTGAACTCTCATTCCAAGTTGCAGGTCCAAATGGAGCAATGATGGTCCACATACCCTGGACTGACAGAGACATGACCGACGCCCTGGCACATCTGCCAGAACCCCAAGTATCAGGACAAAGTTTGATGATGAACTTATCGTATTCTGCCGTGAGTAAGAGGAAGAGGACAAGGAGGAAGAGGTCGTGGTTTCCAATTGCTGGGGAGAAACGAGTGTTACTTATGCTGTAAAAAAGGACATTGGGCAGCTGCCTGTCCACAAAGAGATGACAGCAGTCACCAGGAGGCTGCAGGGACACTGGATGTCTGACTGAACTGAGATCAAGGGAGACATGCGTAGGGGGAGAGGTACACCCTGCTTGCGAGACCAGAGAAGGGGGGTGAGAAACACACACACACACACACACACACAGAATTAAGTTTTAGGGGGTTGCCACAAGTCATGTTGTCCTGGAAATCTGTACAGTAATGTGGAGAGCTGCATAACTGTGTTGTTTTCTCTTGAACAGGAAATGCTGCAGCTGTTGTAATTCAAAAAATTATGTATGGATGAGCCTAGACAATTGCCACGTGATCTCTTCCATTGTTTTTTTTAGCTCAATGCAGAGATAACGTGGCAAAAGGGGGAATATGTAATGTTTGAATATGTAATGTAATTTTTTGGGAATTTTGTCTGTAATTTTTTATTTTATTGTAAAGATAGATCCACATTTTTGTATTAGTATTTGGTAACGTCATGAAAAACCACAACCTTTGTCAAAAATGCGGTCAAAATCCAAGTCTTCTAACTCAGTGATAGGACATGGAAGGAGATTGAATCTTATATGCAGGGTATAATCCCTTTCTTTAATTTATCAAAATCTTGATGTATCACCAAATTGAAGAAGAACAGAACTTCACAGACTCACCTGAACCTTTTGACAATGATACACACTTCAGAACTATGTAGCCTTAGAGGCACAATGTGTTATCTACTGTTTTTTAATGTAAATTGTAACACCTATTCTGCTTGCACATCATGATGACAGCTATGTGTAAAGAATGATCCGTTTCCCTCCACAGCTTGTTGTTATCTCAGTAATGCTACACAAAAACAGTTGAAGATGCTTTTCAAATGTACTAGCCTCATAAATTGTTAATGCAGATGTTTCAAATGTACACTAGTGTATTTTATATACGTATGAGTGATCTATTTGATAATGATCAAAGGGGGAATTGTGATGGGAAATTTTAGTATGCTAGTACATTTGTACTGTGATTTAGTTTATGTGCCTTACTCACTAACAAAACTATCTGTGACATATGATTGTGTATTGGGGAGAGTGGGAACAGGACCACATGGGTTATGTCTGCCTTTGCTTTGATAAGGGGAAGTAACCAAATGGGGGTTGCGGGTTGATGTTTGAGTGTGAAGATCCTAATTTAATCAAAGGTAACAGAGACACATGTCTTTGTGTGACAAGGCTCAGAAGAGGAAGGGGCTGACGGAAGGTGTCAATGGGGAGCTTGAAACTGCTGATCAATTGTTGTAATGTAAATATCTGATGTCCCCCCTGATGTGTGCTGAGATGTTTAAGAGAAGGAGAGACACTGGATTCTTGGCCCATCCTCTGCTGACTGCGTTGCAGTCAGTATGACGATGAAGCCTTCTCTGCGCAGAGAATAAATACTTTAAGGACAAACTTCTTTTCTCAATGTTTCTTGTTTCAGTATTCACTCTTATAGGACTCACTCGGTACTATTGAATAGTTTTTTCCACCACAACATTCACACATAGCGTGTTAGTATGGAGCTCCAGACTGCTCCAGTGTTCTCATAGAAACTCTAAATGAACCACCATGGCAACTGAGCCGTCTGCTAATGCAGTTGGAAGCTACGGGAAAACAGTTTGAACTGCACCTTGAGCTGGAAACGTTTTGTCAAAAGTAAGAAGCATTTTTTTTTTTTAGCCGATTTAGATGAATGAAGATCATTTTTAAAAACAGTACAACACTAAGAAGTCCTAAAGGACGAGTGTGTAGGATTTAGTGTTGGTTCTACTTCTGGAGTATTTACAAAGAGCCCACGGTTCAAACACTGGAGGTGCACCTGTGTTCATCACATCTCGAGAGCTCATTCGATCCCTAATGTTTACCGTTGATACACTCAACTACCTCTTTATCACAGAAAAACTGAAAATCATAAGATTTGTAACACTCAACAAATCTTTTATCTCCTCCCTCTTTTCATTGGCAAAGAGCTCAATACCAAATATCTACAATGTCTACAATGTGTTGAGTCTTTAAATGTCAATCTCTGAGTTATTCATGACTTGTTGCTTAAATGTGTGAAAAGCAAAACTACGTTTTTTTTTTCTTTCTTTCTGATTTGATGATTAGATTTGATCAATTCGACTGAAACCCAAGCCTACGTTGTATGAGAGAAAACAATATCAATGAGCAGCAACGTATTTTGTTGATTTCATGGCGCGCTGCAGAATGGACACTGACTTGTGGCGGCTGTAAGCTCCAGCCTGCTTACCGGCCTCGTATTAGTTTCTATGTTTGTTGATCTGCACCAGTGAGAGCTGAGGAGAAGGGCCGCAGACAGCCGCACTCCTACAGGAGCCTTCCACGCTCCGCTAACTAAAACAATGCGGCCCCCGAGCTTCAACCGGCTCACTTGCTGTAACACCACAGTTCACAGAGCCGTGTGTTAAAAAGAATAAAATAATAATGGGCATGATCACAGCTGGGCACAGTGCAGAGAGGAGACAGAGGACCGGCGAGGATTCAGTGCTTTGATGTCTTGTTTTAGTCTGATCCCGCTCTACTGGGTCACACTGGGCTCCGTCGAGCTCTTGGTGCTCTTCTTGCGTTTCTTCTTGACCCGGTACACGTGGAAGGTTTTGTTCTGGAATGTTCTGGTGAACAGAGCGCCGTAAGCCGCCGCCTCCTCCTCCGTCTTGATGGCCTCGCAAAATCGCGGGTGGGAGGCGGGGACGAGGTCCGGGTCGTTCTCTCCCGGTCCGTCCATGATCTGATGGAACACAGTGAGAGAAGGTTAGCACTGAGGTATGATGTGATCATCAATACATCATCTACAGATAGTTAGTCGTAAATAAACACCCTAGGGTGACCGGCAGCCTCTCACAGGCTCTAATGTCATCTCTGGAGCATTTCCACTGCGTGGTGAGACTCACTTCTTTGGTTTATCGTTGGCTCAAGATGTGGATAGCACCCGGTGGTATCGCTATGTACTAAATACCGACACTAACACTGCAGACCACTGATTGGTCAGAGCGAATCGTCACGGAACATCCTGCGCAAACCCGCCATTTTTAAATTTTTAATACACTTTGTATTCACTCCACCCAGCTCCCAAATTTGGTTGCAGGTTGAAAGGATCCAGCGAGCGAATACGAGAGAACACGTTGTAACTTAAAGGCAACTCCAGTTTCTGTGTAGTCCCTAAACATCCGTATCCTGCGACTACATGCACTGTAAGCCATAACTGACGCGCGAATGTCAATTGACGCTGTCATGGCGCTCTGCAGGCATCAGATGTGAAATGCGGACGCCACAGAACCAGCAGTATTTTAGGACGAGGGCGATATTTCAGCAACATCTTTGTGAAGAAACCCAGGAATGTAAATTGGTCCCGGTTCCAAACTATAAAGAGGATACGATTAAAGTTAGATGACGTTTGTCATTTCAACCAAGAGACAGTAATATTATTAATTAATAAAAAGAAAAAGTATAAATAAAATATCATCATTATTATTATATCATATCAATTTATTCCTTTTCGCTCTCTCCAAACAGTTACTGCAGCTGTGGTTGGAGTATTTAAAACAATATCTATACTTCTAACGTCAGCTCTCAGTGCACTCGGCTTTTAAAAACAAATAAACAAGAGAGAAAGAAAACAAAGGAAGGTGAGAGTGAGAGAAAAGGACAGGCAGATGTAAACCCGGCGTTCCTTCAATAAAGCTGTCTGTATGTCAGATGTTGTGTAAGCTGTCTGACATTTACACACACACACACACACACACACACACACACACAGGCTCCGTCTTTCATGTGTCAAAAACACCACACTGAGCCAGCCAGACTGAAGCTTGTCTCTCCTCTGATAATCCAAATAGCCAGGGGGGGGGGGGGGGCAGCAGCAGAGTGAGAGACAGTGAGGTGCAGATGGGAAGTGAGACTATTGATCTCCCAGACACAGAAGCTGGGCCATGCGGTCAAACACACACACACACACACACACGATGAGCCACGTTAAATAAATGCCACCCACATGTCCGTTGGCCAGGTCCAGCAGGTCCCTCAGTCTGCAGCCTCGGCTGTGCCTCCGCTCGTAGCAGATGCTGTTCTCCAGCACCACGTAGTCGGCCCCGATGGCCCTCAGGGTGTCGTGGACCTCCTCTGGGGACCGGCGAGCGTACACCTGATACACCTGCTTACACACAGAATAGAAGTGGATTTATCTTGGTTTGTGTGGATTTTTGATTGCTTCCCCCCCCCCCCCAAAGATCACCTAGTGTAATAATGGAACACCGGTATTGTTGGAAGGAGAAAACTTCTCTACTGGAACTCAATTACCAGACATCTATTTTCTGAATTACAGTTTTGATGAAAGTTAGTTCAATTATAACATGTTTACTGAGAAAAAAAATGAGAATGAAAACAGAACGAGAGGGAGAACAACAACAACAACAAGTGTTAAAACATAACAGATCACTTTGTGAAATCTGTTATGGTTCAGCTTTGTAGCAGAAGAAATAAAGTGTTTCACACAACAACAGATTTAAGAACTGGTTTGTTTATCGGGAAGAAAAGTCCGCCCGGTACTAGAGTTTAATTGGTTTAAATGAGGGCTGGAACATCAAAGTGACAAAAACAAGTTGCAAGTTTAATGTTTAAAATTCCCACAAAGGAACGGACTAAAACCGCTTCTTTCTGCTAACAATCCCACAAATGTAGAGGTTAGAATCACGCGACCCGTCAGTGGCGATGATTGAAAGGTGTCACATATTCAGTGTTCACCATATCGTCTGTGCACCCTGATACACCCTGATACACCCTGATACATCTCCCTCTGTGACATAATGCTCACAGAAAATATTAAAAACCCATCAGTGAGCCACACCGTTGCACTGGGTGACATGTTCCTTTATTACTACTGACACACACACACACACACACACACACACACACACACACACACACACACACACACACACACACACACACACACACACACACACACACACACACACACACACACACACACTGTGGTTTATTTTGATTCAAACCCACATACACCGTCCTGCTGCTGTATATACTCACCAGAGCACCAAATACGTATGAATCCGCTGCTGAAAAATAGTCCCCAACAAATGCACCATTGCATCTGGTTAGAGCGCGGCTCTTTTAGGAAAATCCGTTGCCTATTTCAGAGCGAACCAGTCGCCTGTATTTGTGACACGTTTTGACAAAGACTACACAGCCGAGAGTCACTAACAACTTGTTGTAAAGCATCCGAGGACGGACTAACACGTTGTTGGTTTTGGTCTTTTCTTGGGATTTGTTGACAATTAGCCAAAATATAGAATAAAACCACCGTTATCCTTCAAAACCCAGAAACACACTGCATTAGGAAACCCTGTACAGGAAGCTTTATAAAAGGGCGTGCTACAGTTTAAACACAAATAAACCTTTTCCACGGTTGCTCCCCAATTTAAAATGTGTGCCTGCTGGGTATGTGAATTCATTCAGAAAGGAGAAGAAACCTCACACAGGAGGTAACACGAAAAACCTCTGTGTCCTCTAATGAATTATGTTGTTGTGACACACAAAGTAAGCACCAGATAAGAACTGGAAACATCATTAAGGTTCTTACAAATGTTAGAAAATGCATTCACACAGTTTTTCTCGACCTGAATATCACACACATACACACACACACACGTACACACACACACACACACACACCTACACACACGGAGGCCAGAAGGCCTGCACCAGTGTCGTGGACCCTTAATGAGCTCCACGCTAAGCTCGGGTCTCGCCTGCGGCTCAGCTCGGCTGACTTCCCGCTGGGAGGCAATACATAGGTTGAGCTACCCGAAAGATGACCCACACATTACTTCCTGTTCATTGTGCAGAACACACACACACACACACACACACACACACACACACACAGAGAGAACGCAGGAGCAGAAACGAACGATAAACAGTGAAGATAATTTCAGTCTCATGCGGTCGTGTTCACAGCATCTTCTAGCCTGGATGGCGTTTTTGCCATCAGTCTTTGTCAAGTCTATATCTGAGTTAATAAAGATATTTAGGTCTGTTGGCTCGACAAAGGGAAGAAGAAACCTACGAAGCAACAATAATTAACATCAACAAATGAAACAAATGATTTAATGTGTAAAATAAACAGAATAAAAAAAAAAAAACTCACATATTCAGTTTGTCATGAAAAGTGTTTTTTTCCATCAATGACAGCGAGAACCCTTTCCTGTCCACATGAACAGAAACATAAAAGCGATGCTCTCCACAGTACGTCTCACATGCTGAGCTGCACATCCATCCCTCCTGTACTGCAGCGCAGCGTTTCCATCTCCACTCTCCCCACCTTACTATTCAGTGCGACTTAATGGATGCACATTGTGCTCAATGAACGCCCACCTGGACGGCAAAACAAAGCTGCATTCATGTGAGCTTTTATCTCCGAAGAGGAGAACAGGGAGGATGAGCTTCTACAGAATCCCGTCTCGAGAGAGACTTAGCTATTCTTAATGAAATACGGAGCATATGGGTCACACGTGTTCCTACATCTTTGCGTTCCCTTTTTTTGAGAGCGGATTACTGGACGCACTCGTGGGTCCAGTAAAAGGAAATCAGTCTGCATTTATCTATAAATGAATACGAGCGACTCTTACAACGTGTTCACAGCGAAGGAGGAGAGAATTCATCAATCATGGCTGAAGTAACCACTGTTGCTGAATCTTACAGAGCCGTCTGCACGTATTCAAGATTTCATTCACAGTAGGAGAGACTTCTTAGTTCCACTGTGTTTTTAACAAGAACACTGATGAATAAATAAATCCCCCTGATTTACTAAACTGAAGAATGAAAATGTCCTTGTGAATATAAAGAATAGAGTTGTCGGATGACTTATTGTTGGCGCCTTTGTTGGCTACAAACAAAACAACAAGAAAGAAAGAAAGAAAGAAAGAGACGTGGCGGGTGCTGCTGTTCCGTTGCGTTTTGCAGCACAAAGTGAGATGGAGAGGCAGCAGACAGGAGCTGCAACAAAGTCAATAGAAAGAACGGAGACAAAACAAGAAAATCCGCTGTGGGCAACCACACATTTAGCTGGAGACGGAGTACATCTGCTTGAGCTGAAAATGTTTCAATTTCAGTGGAAATTTGTGTTTCTTTTTTCTTTTCCCGGGCTTCACTGTCACCATGAATTTAGAGACGGGAGCAGAAAGGAGAGGGTCTGGAGGAAGAATAAATGGAAACCATGGCAACTTCGGCAGTCGGGGCTGTCACGCATCAGTCGTCGGCTAGGAGACTCGAACATCGAAGGCTCGAGGACACGAGGTTGCGGCCAAAAGACAGAAACACGACTCGGGTGGTCAAAAATGAGCTCTCCTCCTATTCCACCACGGTCACGGAGCCAAATGAATGGATCCTGTGAACACCAGCCGTCAAGCTTTGGTATCAGGTGGAAGCTTCATTTAATTGAGACATTTGGGTGGAAGCTGGGTCGAACACTCAGATCCACATCTGGTTCTGGCACAATGTCAATCTGTCAGGTGACTTTAGCAGCAAGAGCCAACTAAATACAGCAACGAATAATGCTTCAAATATGAACCAATTATTGTAATTAATCACTCTCTAGCCAGTAGACGTATTAAAATCTGCATCAAAAATCAACGTTTAATGTTGTTGAAGCAGGAACACAAGTCTTTGAGTCTGAGTGATTCTTACATCTGTAGTCTGTGTGAAAGGCTTGTCCTTCAGTTCATTCTTCAAATGTGACGCCAGACATTGGAAAACCTCAGTGAAAGCTTTGAAAGGAAGGAGAAAAAAGCCGCCAGACCGTGTTACACCCGACCATGTCGACATGCTGACGCTTCTCAACAAGAACAAGCGGGCAGAATTCTGGACACAGATATCTACTCCGGTTTTTCTTGTTGCAGCGTCACACTTAGTTGTTTTTGAGTGTCTCTCTTATAAACATGTTTTACACGTGTTTAACATGTCTAGGCCTCGACATCTTTCTATGGTTCCTAGACTTTACGATGCTGTTAGTAATAATAATGATAATATGCAATCTGTTGCTGTGGAAATAAAAAAAGAAACGCATTTGGTATTGTTTTCTTTTTGCAGGCCACCAAATAACTATATATAATATCGGTCCAGGAAAACAACAAATCAGGTTTTATCAGCGTTTTTCTGGAACAAACATGGCATCACACAACCACAGAACGTAAAGCTAACACATGCACGGATTGGCATTCAGACCAAAATGTCTCGCTTGTGTAGCTGACAGTAACTATAAACTAATAACCATCGATTTACCTCAAAAGTTGAAATTCTCCATTTGCTGTGTCTGCGTTATCTTGCTGCCCCTCGTGTGTGTGTGTGTTTGACAGTATAGTGCGCTCTACAGTACCTGTTTGGTCCTCTCCCGCAGGTCTTTATCTTCATAATGGGGGTGGTTGGTGAGAACTCTGCCTGTGCACAGCTTGATGCCGGCCAGCAGCTGCATGCTGCCTGCAAATACTGCCCTCTTAGGGGTCTTTGTGCTGTGGACAAACGAGAGAGAATCATCATTCACCGCTATAAATATGTACATAACATATCTTTTGATGAACCACAGTATGTTTTAGGGCTTTGTGAGTGAGGTTAAAACAAGACGAGAGAGAAAAAGAAGAAAGAAAGAAAAACCATCTACCACAGAAAGATGTTTGAAAGAGTTGGAAAAAGTATGAAGGTGCATTCATCAAAAATACGTAAGTAAATATTTTGCTCTAGTTTATTTTTTACAGCTTTATTACTCCACATTATGTAGCTATAACTGGGACCTACTGATGGCATTTAAAGGTTTCTATCAGAGATGTGGCTTCAAGGACAGCGGTCTATATTGAGACCACGTATAAAAGCATTCTTTGTGCGGACAAATTGAACCCTAAAGAGACGACAAAAGGAACGCAGTTAGAGAGGCACGAGAGCAAACCTTGAGAGGCTTCAGCGTGTTAACCTGGTGGTCATTGTTAACCCTGTTTTAGTAATGAAACTATAAAAATGTGATTGCTATCAAAGCAAGGTTAAGAGTCTACAGCCGTGCTAGTATCAAAAAAGTCAGAGGATCACCAAAGCTATTAAAAATCAATGTGGAACCAGAAATGTCAACCTCATGGTGGTACTACAGACGACGTCAGGGGACGTCACCAATGACATTAGAACACATTGATGTCCCAACAGAATTTTGTGCCAATCCACCAAGCAGTTATCGAGATATTTCACAGGATACGTGAAACCTCGACGCTCTGGTGGAAAAAGTGAGTAGGATGCTTCCTCTGGGCACTATGAAGGTATCGGTATTAAATGTCATAACATTCCATCCAATAGTTTTTGAGATATGTCACCAAAAACCACAACAAACATGTCACCCTCATGGTGACGCTAGAATAACAGTCGGGGGGATCACCAAAATCACTAGGGTTCATCCTCAGGGGACCATGCATGTCTGTACGGAACGTCACGACAATCTACCCAATAGTTGTTGAGCTTCTTCCGTTCCAAGTGGTGGACCAGCCAACAGACTGACATTGCCATCCATAGAGCCATGGTGCTAGCACTGTGTCCAAAATCACTTCGTCACCATCGTCCTATGTAGAGGACTATAAAATGTCAGATTACAAAGATAAAAAAAAAGATAATCACTCTTTACCTAGGCCATTCCGTTCAACCGGCACGCATCAAAATTTATGACCCATGCAGCAGGTTCCTGAATGAACTCCCCCGGCGGACTGTGATGACAAATTGCTCTCTTTTTTTATTACGCGTCATGTGGGAAAGCTGGTAGGGGACCATGGGAAGGGACTTGTGAACATCATGCCATAAGACAGCTCTTTGTGTGATTATAGAGTTGGTTGTGTGAGGGTTAGAATGCAGCGCATTGACAACGTGGTGCCATATCTATTAAATAGGAGTTTAGTTTCCATGTGGCTGGCTTGAGACAACCACATTTGTTTGCATTTGAGGCCCTTCTGTTGTCGAGCGGCTGCATTTTCTCATCTGCTTTAGGGACAAAAGCGGCCATGGTCACTAGCAGAGATAATTAGCTGTAAAGCTAAAGCTACGCTGTGTGTGCTATTAGCCTGGTGTGGCTAGGGTTAGCTAGGGGCTGACTGGGAGTGTTGCGACTTCCAGGCGGGTTATACAGCGGGAGTATTGCTACTCTGTGATGCGTTAGCCCCGTGAAGCTAACGGTTTGAGGAAAGTGTTTCTACTTTCGTGGGGTATTGCTACTTCGGAGTGTTGCCACTCGGTTTGGCTAGGTGTTGAAAGTATTGCTACTCTCCACAGTTAGCAGCTCAGACTACTGTTTGGTGACAGACTAGTATGAGCGGTAATCTCTAATAACTGAGCAGGCCGTGAACAAAGCGCCCGGCGACCGAGTTTTCGCTCGTGTCTATGGACAGTTAAGCTAGGTCCCAGAAAGACAGTTAGTTCGAGAGATAAAAGTTTGGAACTTCTGCTCGTAGCGAGAAGAGGTTTTTGAATGACTGGCAGCGTAGCGTCAAGCCCTTTTATAAGGGGAGGGCCTCCACCCTCCTTGACACTGACGTGCTTAGTTCCAGCCAATCCTGGCTGGCAGAATGCAATAGGAGCTTCTGATGAGGTCACGCCGAAGGCGTTCCCAATGTGAGACACGAAACGAATGCTATGAAAGAGAACCGTAAACTGGTAATCATGTGAACTCTGATATGACAAGAACGTGGCACAAGCCTTAATAAGCCTTCCAACTATGATTCTAAAAACTGCCAGTGGTTTATTTTATAGATAGAAATACCCTGGTTGTAGTCCAGCTGTACATATCGTATGATGTGTGCGGCACAATAATGACTAGCCACAAGCCTTGTGTGTGAAATGAAGCCGTTCTGCTCGAGTGGATGTGCACATATGCGTGTGTGTGTGTGTGTGTATTCATACAGTGCGTGCTCTCGGGCGGATGCGTGGGTTGATGTCTTGCCCTCCTGACCTGTAGTTGAAGTGGGTTATTTCCATTTATGTCTGTCTTCTCTCCGCGAGTGTGTCAATTTAAGTGTGTGAATTGAATCGCCCACTGCATCCCGGGGAGCGGCTTCCGTTCCCCTCCGATGTTGATTTACATTTTGATTCCATGTTTATATTCTCGTATGTAAATGCCACAGGGCACTGGCATGCTCCCCACTGACATTATAAAAATGATAGAGGAACATTAATCGAGTATGGGGGGTGGAGAGGGGGACTCACTGTGGTGCCCTAGTGCGGATACTGGCTTGTTTGTGTTTTACTCTTTGCGCGTGGGTCAGTGTTTACAGGTTCATGCACTTGTGCTTTCAAAGTGTTCATTAAGCACCTGCTGCTGTGCTTGAGAAAGCACCAATAAGAAGGAGGAACATGAAATAAAAAGGGTAGAAAGAGAGCAAATCCCAAATACCTGAGGATGCTTTTAAGATACGATGCAACACCGGCAGCCATATTGGATGTCAATTATTAATAGTCACAGTAACAGAAAACATGACAATGCGTAAAAAAAGAAGTACTTTCAGCGCTCCAAATAATGCAAAATATTGAATTTATTGAATTATTGTAAATACTAAAATAAACATACTCAAAACATTTCCAGATGTCACAAGACAAAAGCTGGATCAACACTGGGAATGGTACTTGCAGAAAGCGATTTAAAGAAGAAAATTGTAGTGTGGGGGAGGGGGGGGGCGTTTCAGATGGAGGCGGAAGAGAGGTGCTGCAGTAATGACAGTGTTTAATGAACATTAACACATCTTAACATTTTCTAGTAGACCGCCCCCTAAATAAATGAATGAACCTGAACATGTGTCAACCTAGACAATATGAACAAATCCTCCTTTTACATGCTGTTCAACATAATGACTGCATACACTCATATGATGCCGCTATTTGTGACTGCGAGTGCTCTTTTAAGATGCATGCCGGCATTTGCCTTCAGAGCAGATGAACTTTTCGCCTGCAGTCACTTAAGGACTAAAACGACTCTTCGCCCTCTTCACAACTCTGTTGTTGTCTGACAAAGTGTTGAAACTTGTAATGAAACGCAGAATAGCCATTGACGCCCACCTCAATTTACATTTCCAGTGATGGTTCAGGTAAAAGTGTGACATCAATGAACGACTTGCACCATTCCAACCATTCAGAATAACTGAAGACACCTGTGTGTGTGTGTGTGTGTGTGTGTGTGTGTGTGTGTGTGTGTGTGTGTGTAACATGTCTGAGAAGCTGCGTAACTTTTCTGATCATTATTTTAGTTACCTCTACTTGCAAAGAGTTGAGCACTACAAACACACACACACACACAGAGTTAAGTGGTACTGAGAGGAAATTACGAGGACGACTAATAGTGAGATTGAAGAAATGATTGGAAGAGTTCTTCTATTTCTAAAATTTGTAATTTCTACTGACGTCTCACTTCTGATTGAGAGGTGTGTATAGTTCAATGAAGGACATCTACACTCTCCTGCTGACTCTCTCTCTCACTGAACTTCCTCCGGATGAGTTAGAATGCCATGGAAGACGGACATGCACACACACGCACACGCACACACACACACACGCACGCTTTCACTATTCAAGGATGAGGCCAAATGCTGCTAATTTAGACAATTTAAAGACGCGACAGGGAGCCGCATGACAGGAAGACAATTAAGGGAGCGGGAGAGCGAGCAAAGAGCGAGCAGAGGATGTTAGAAATGGCGAGGATGCGATTTCACGGAGGGAGCCAGAAAAAAATGGATTTGTACAGAAGGATTGATGTCGAGATGAATAGTGGCACATGCTTCCCAATAATGGATAAAGTAATTAGTTTTAATTACACAGACAAATGGACACTACGAGACAGATCTACAGAACGAGTCTGAGCGAGCGAGAGCGAGTGAGAGCGAGTGATGAGCTCTATTTGCACTGGACTTGAATTATCTAGGGACCTCATGTGAGTTAGGAGCTTAACCTTTATCCAGACAGGATGCCGAATGGAGTCTGCCCTTCACCAGAACAATGACAGCATTGGTCATTTGCACAAACAATCAAAGTGAGCATTGTTTATGGCTTTTTAATAAAGGCCGTCCTCTCAGTGAGGGAGGAGAGCAGAACTAGAGTGATTATACAAAAAAAAATAAAAAATAGTTTGGACACCTGCTAGAATGCTGAGGCTACTGTCACAAGAGCTTATACGACTATAGCTCGCTAGCCACGCAGTTCACCGATGTTACACGCACACTAACCCTGGACCAATCATTGCTCAGGACCAGGCGGCAATCTCTGATTCGGAAAAGTAGAGACAATGCAGAAGTGCCATTCTTTAAAGTGGCCAGCAGGGGGCGACTCCTCTGCAAAAAGAAGTCTGATTGTATAGAAGTCAATGAGAACATGACTCTACTTCTCTCTTGATGAATTACCTCAGTAAACATTGTGAACATGAGTTTATGGTCTCAATCTCTAGTTTCAAGTCTTCTTCACTACAGCATGATGTTCATTTAGTAAATTATGGTCCATTTAGAGTCAAACAGACCATGAAGCAGAGTATGCTTTAGGGCGGGGCTACTTTGTGATTGACAGGTCTCTACCACGGCGTTGTCCAGTCTGGGAGTTGTGCGTTTTTGTCTTAGAACTTTAACCCTTTCATAGTGTGTTTTTTAGACCTTGAAACTTAATTCTAAACTTTTTCGCCTCCTATAAATGTCTTATTCAGCGTTCGGTTGTATTTAGCTTCATCCTCTTGTGTCACTTCTGGTTGCAAAAAGCCGAGATTGCAACGAGCATAATGTCGAACTCGAGGCTACGAAACGGTAGTCCACGAACCAATGGGTGACAGTTAATGCATTACCACTACCCAAAAAAAAAACTTTTTGTGAACGATAAATAAAAGAATAAAACTAATTAAGTTTTAAATTAAAAACTGATTGGTGGTCAAAAACCAACTCATTGGAGGATATAAGGAAAATGGTGTAACTCTTTCACACACTGGGTAACGCTTGGCGTCACTTAGGTTTCGGAAACCAAACTACTCGGTGAGGACTTAAACGGAGTCAGTGTTTCCCTCAAATATGCTGACTCTTTCATTTGAGACACCGGCGAGATGAGCCTCCTGAATTTGCAGCAAAACTGCTGTCAAAGCTCTCATTAATAATTTCCACCGCAGCCTTCATAACTCTCGACCACAGACTGTATATCTCCACCCTTAAGAGGAGCTACATTTTTTTTTGGGGGCTTCGGAGTCAGATATCATGAGCCAATGAATGCCGAACAGATCTTACAAATAAAGCTTTAGCTTTAGCTGGTCCTCTCCACGCTGCAGTGCACATGTAACACTTTGACCGCTTTGAACTCCTCCATCGAGTTGATACGGACGAGGAGCCGAGCGGGGGGGAAGCCGGTGCTAATCGGCACTTCTTGATTTTTATTTATGAGCCCTCGTCAATAACACGCCGCTCCACTTTAGCAACACAAGTGTGCAAATCTGAAGAGGAAAAAAAGGTGGCGATATATATTGAGGACGGGACATCAGTGACTTTAAAAAGTGCACACTCACGACTATAACTCAGGAGTTGGAGGCAGTTGAACGGCCAGGCATTGCTATTGATTTATCGAGCTTCCGTTTAGAAGGGACTATCAGCCTGCAGCTTCGGCTGTTGCTGCTGTTATCAAGTGGAAACTTGTGAATGATTGGCTGTGCAAAAGCACAAATTAACCTCCGCCGGTTGCTATCGCGTTCAGCTGCGGCGCAGTTCCTCCTGTGAAGTCCGGGGGTCATGACTGATTGCCCTGATAATCCCCTCATCGACCTGTGTTAACACACACATATGTCAATGCCCACGAGGACATATTGCCTCTAACCTTATTAAAATCTCATCGCTAAATCCATCTTAAACAAATATCTATATCCTTTTCCTAATCCTAATCCTGAGTTTAGATACTCTTTTTTGTATCCTTGTCCAACAACACAGATAAAGATCCCCCTGCATCTGTATTTTTCTTCTTGTTTCACGTGAAATCTTTCTCTGCAACCTTTAGTCATACATGATTCATACATGGAACAACATCCCCCCCGCAGCTAGAATTACCACGAGTCGCTGACAGTTTTAAATAAGTGTGAAAGGCCAGCCCGCATGTATGTAGCGTCTTCTATATGCATCTATATTTCTTTCTGCCCCTCGTTACGCCGCGGTTTGAGAATCCCCCGCGATGCATCGTCAGCTGGAGAACACGGCGTAACATTGAACCCCCTTCTCCGTCTTAACACTTTCATCTGGAATGTAATTAGCGCAGCGGCAAGAGGCTTAGCCCTCAGCCCCGACCAAGGTAACTGTAGGCAGCCCCTAATCCCTCGTAGCCTAATGGGATTAGCTCCAGAGGGGAAGGGAACCCATGTCACACGCACAAATACATTAAAAAAAAAACAGCACCTCCTCCTCTAGCTCGCTATCCATCTCTCTCTGAGCCATTCCACTATCTGTCTAACAGGATTAGACCAAAATTAGCCATTTTCTTAAAAAGAAAAAACCCACATCTGGTCCACTCAGTGTCATCGTCCTGATGATGATCGGATGGAAATAATGAGCTTGGAGTGAGGACAGTGTAGAAGACCTAAATCTAAACTGGGTCTAATTGTTGCACAATCCTGCGTTTCAATTAGCGTCTCATTTCAATGGGGAGTTCTGTCCAATCTAAAACATTTAGAAACAGTCACACTTTGAAGATTTCTTCCCCGAAAAGTTTTAAAAGATTCACTTTTCAGTAAAAAAAAAAAACTTGCAACGTTACAAAACCATTTGTGCTCATCGAGCAAAAACATAGTAGCAAGTTAATTATTATTCATTATTAACACAAAGAAACACATTCACCACATGTTCCATAACGTGAATCTCCCCCCAACACCGTACAGCAGGAACTGGAGGACTCTTCTGCTCACTGGTGCTCAGAATCAAATCTTTTCACAGCGTTTCCAGGTATTTGTGCCTTCATATTTGATAGGCCTTTCATACACACCCACGTTTTGTGCGCTACACTTCAGTTCAACCAGCAGTGATCCTAAAGAGGCAGCGACCGCTTCACTGCCGAGTCACACTGAGCTACACACAACGACTTTACAGTATATATAAAATGAGCACTTTACATCTTCTTTTTTGTCATCAATATTTCATATGTTTAAGTAAGTAATTAAGACAATAAAATAGTTATTTTTATATTATCAATTGTATGAAACTATCAGCTCAAAGATCCACTTACAAGCTTTTCTGAAGATTCAACCGCACCGATTAATCTGCAAACTTTACGCTCTGATGGGCAGCTGCCAAGAGTCACACAGGGACCAACATGAATGTTTCCCATAGAGGATCCATACACATAATGAGGTCCACTTCTGCTGGAAATACCTGTGTGCATGTGACTAACTCCTGATAATCATCCAAACAGCTGTTACTCGTACTTCAAAACTGGAATAAATGCATGACAGACTTTTATCCACGATTTAGATCTGTTTTTATTTTGATCGTTGATCCTCTGTTAGGTGCTCATGATAAAAAAAGACAATGTAAAACAAACAGAGCCCAGAGGAGAGCCCAGAGGAGAGCCCAAAGGAGAGCCTAGGGGAGAGCCCAAAGGAGAGCCCAGAGAAGAGCCCAAAGGAGAGCCCAAAGGAGAGCCCAGAGGAGAGCCCAGAGGAGAGCCCAGAGGAGAGCCCAAAGGAGAGCCCAAAGGAGAGCCCAGAGGAGAGCCCAAAGGAGAGCCCAAAGGAGAGCCCAGAGGAGAGCCCAAAGGAGAGCCCAGAGGAGAGCCCAAAGGAGAGCCCAGAGGAGAGCCCAAAGGAGAGCCCAGAGGAGAGCCCAAAGGAGAGCCCAAAGGAGAGCCCAGAGGAGAGCCCAAAGGAGAGCCCAGAGGAGAGCCCAAAGGAGAGCCCAGAGGAGAGCCCAAAGGAGAGCCCAAAGGAGAGCCCAGAGGAGAGCCCAAAGGAGAGCCCAGAGGAGAGCCCAAAGGAGAGCCCAGAGGAGAGCCCAAAGGAGAGCCCAGAGGAGAGCCCAAAGGAGAGCCCAAAGGAGAGCCCAGAGGAGAGCCCAAAGGAGAGCCCAGAGGAGAGCCCAAAGGAGAGCCCAGAGGAGAGCCCAAAGGAGAGCCCAAAGGAGAGCCCAGAGGAGAGCCCAGAGGAGAGCCCAAAGGAGAGCCCAGAGGAGAGCCCAAAGGAGAGCCCAGAGGAGAGCCCAAAGGAGAGCCCAAAGGAGAGCCCAGAGGAGAGCCCAAAGGAGAGCCCAAAGGAGAGCCCAGAGGAGAGTCCAGAGGAGAGCCCAAAGGAGAGCCCAAAGGAGAGCCCAAAGGAGAGCCCAGAGGAGAGCCCAAAGGAGAGCCCAAAGGAGAGCCCAGAGGAGAGTCCAGAGGAGAGCCCAAAGGAGAGCCCAAAGGAGAGCCCAAAGGAGAGCCCAAAGGAGAGCCCAGAGGAGAGCCCAAAGGAGAGCCCAAAGGAGAGCCCAGAGGAGAGTCCAGAGGAGAGCCCAAAGGAGAGCCCAGAGGAGTGCTGATATTCTAACATACAATGGTGGTTAGGGTGTTGATATGTTGTCAAGATATTGATGTCAAAGAAACGCTCTGAGCACCTTTTCGATGAAGCGCTGGGATGAAGCACTACCCAGCGTCCCGCAGCCGCTTTTCTGCCAGAAAAAGGCGCTATGTGGACACAGTGAGGCATACAGCTTATCATATCAGCCTTTAAAATCAGTACCGGTCGACCTCTAGTCTGATCCGTGTTCACCTCAGGTCTGGGGGAGGGTTGTAAAACCAGCTCAGCTGACACTCGTTGACCCGAACAATTCAGGCTAAACTCACTTCATCGTGCTGCGCACACACACACAGCAGCCAGAGTACAGAGCCATTCCAAATCACTGCTCCATCCCTGATCCCATCGCGGTGACGCTGTTGATCGAGAAGCCCGGGCCACGGAGACCACCCATATCTACCCCCCCCCCGGTGGTGGGCACAGCTCTGCCAACAGCTGGGTCCTTTCCAGCACCCCTGAGTCTCGGTCATGGAGACACGTCGGCTCTCATCACTCATCGGACATACTGCCCCGCAAACAAGCGACGATGCACATGTATAACACACACACACACACACACACACACACACACAGACACACACACACACACACACACACACACACACACACACACACACACACACACACACACAGACAGACTAATCAAGGACATCAGGCAAAGTGAAACTTGATCGGTTTAAACAACCTAATCAGATTTGCTTCAATTTGATGTGTGAGTGTAAGTGTGTGTGTGTGGTGTGTGTGTGTACCTAATCCAGGTCATGAGCTCCACAGTGTCTGGATCAAAAAACTCCCTCAGTTCTGATAGCTCCTCCATCAGCTTAGGCCAGAACTAGAAGGAAACAGACAGGTGATGGAGATTCATAAAGGCCGTGAAGCAGAGCGTCAAAGCCAGCGACGTATCTTAAATAACATCTCCTCACTGCACTGAATACAACAGGGTGTGTGACATCCATTTAGACTCTCTTCGGACTGAGAGAAAGAAATAAACAGGGATGCATTCATTCCGGGTGTCCTGATTACGATCCAATTGCTCGTTATCATTTTCTCCCGTAACTTCCATTTCAGGTTGCTTTTTTTCACTTTTCTCATGTCGTTGCGCACAGCTTTTCACAAACGGCTCCGTAATGAGACCAACTATACAGACGATGAACACAGGACAGGCAGAGGAAATGGCATACCTTGTAATACAGGCAACCGATCACCAACAGTGGGACGGCGTGTCTGACGAGCCTCAACTGCGAAACGAGGGAAAGAAAAACAGCAGCGACGAAATGAGAGCACACAATCGGGAAAAGTGAGAGTCAAACAGAGATATACCTCAAAATGAAGACGAGCACAGAATGAGATAACGGGGGGGGGGGGGGGGATTAACAGATGGACA
>JAVDOI010000001.1:44341425-44370835 GCA_032191485.1 Leptoclinus maculatus | reverse complement strand
GCGTCTGCCTGATCTGAACTGGTATTCATTCTAAGCTACTGTGAGTTATTTTAATGAGCACATTTGAGTTCCCTCTGGCAAACAGTTACGCACTGTACTGTATATGTGTAGTGCTTTTATTGTGAAAGGTAAGAAGGGAAGGAGTGGATCTGGTCAGTGCTGCACTTCAAGGTCGTCAAGGTTTGAAAGGAGTAATAAAGTTTGCTGTCTTGTTCGGGACTACAGAGCCTCCCTGTTGTTGTAGTAGTGTACGTTCCGCACACCGTGGCTGGTTGATGCCTTTATCAGCGGTACGAAAAGCTCTTGAGCAAACAACCCCCCTCCTCCCTTTGTGTTCAAGTTAACAGCCTGGAAGAAAGACGTGTTCCTATAAAACTTCAGGTAAGCTGACGGCACTCTTTCACAAAGAGCGAGGGGGGGGGGGGGGCAAAGAGTAAAAAAAGAATGCAGAAAAAAAAGTTGTGCCTGCTGCCTCACTTCTGATAAAGTTGCTGAATATTTGTTTTCTTCATTAACAAGCTTTTTGTTGTTCGTCAGGCGATGAAGAGGAAGAGGAGGAAGGGGAGCGCCGGGACGTTCGACGGATTGGCGTCGATCACGGGATGGATTCATTAGCGAAGGGGGTGAAAGACAAAAAAAAAGAAATCTTTATAATTTTGGGAAATGTTTGACAAAATTATATCATTTTTTTAAACGACACATAAAGCAACGAAGCAAAGTTTAGCAAGGACCAGCAATTGAGGAGAAAGAGAACATGTGTGTGTGTGTGTGTGTGTGTAAGTGAGTGAGAGGAGGGGGGGGGGATGCGTTGAGGGGGGGCAGCGGCGGGATGACTACCTGCAGAGAGCCGGCGTCCAAATGAGAACATAATAACAACATCAGAGAGCGA
Source organism: Leptoclinus maculatus (assembly GCA_032191485.1). Lineage (NCBI taxonomy): Eukaryota > Metazoa > Chordata > Actinopteri > Perciformes > Stichaeidae > Leptoclinus > Leptoclinus maculatus. Next base: position 44,369,946 of record JAVDOI010000001.1, on the reverse strand, counting down.
GGAGAGGGACTGTCTGCGAGATGACAACGGTATTAGAGAGGAGTCACATAATTAAGAAATGCACTTAGTGTTTTGTCAAAAGTGGCCGTCACTGGCGGAGACAGAGTTTAGCTCGGTGTCTTTATCGTACCGTACCGGAGATAATGAGCCTGGAGGAAAAAAAAGAAGAAGAAGAAGAAGTAAAAAAAAAACAATAAACAGTGAGAGAATCAATCAAATCATTTAAATGAAAAGTTGTGTTCTGTCCACACGAGGATGCCAAGTTGTTGTTTTTTGGGCATTTGTGATGTAGCTGTCCAGTCGGGGGGGGAAAAATGAGACACATCTTGGATGGGAAGCAAACAAGAGGGGTGGCAGAGGATGGGAGGGAGGGATAGAGGGGAGTTGGGGGGGCACAGAAATAAACCCAACTCCCATCTGATGAGCAGCTTGTACATAATACTGAATAGCCATCTCTCGCCAAGTCTGCTTCTTGATACAGAAACACGATAAAGTGCAGATTTTTTGAAAAGATTTCCCTCCTTGCTCACTTGTCCCGCCCCCCCCCCCCCCCCCCCCCCCCCCCATTCGCTTTTGGCCTGGAAGCACTTCGAGGCCGGTGCCACGGATAATCAGGTGGCTGTTTTGGTCCCCCCCCCCCCCCCCCCCCCTCCCTCCTTCCCCATGACGTGATAATGCAATTAAAGAAGTGGGGAAGTAGAATAAAAAAGAAAAGAAAACAGAGAAACATTCATCTCTTTTGCGCCCAACAACTACAGGACAGATGATGTGGCCATCTTGAGATCGTTTGTCATCTGTCAGGCGGCGTTGACCTTGCGATGAATGCGGGGGCTCGTATCGTCTTTTACAGCGAGAGAGAGAGAGGAGAAGAAGAAGAAGAAGAAAAAACAAAAAGGAAGATACGGGGGAGAGATAGAGGGAGACAGAAAGAGAGAAGGGCTGTTGTTTTCGGTAATAAAGACAACATTTATGCCTTCCATTCGCGCTGCCAGTTAAAAGAGGCACAAACATGGAAATCCATTATGGAACGCTTCTTAAAAGTGTGACCAATCCTTGTTCAGTCAATTAGAGTCTGGAGACTGAGAATATGATGTTTGTCTGTTTAGCCTCTCCGACACATACAGATCAGCGTGGATTTGATTTTGATTTTTTTTTCTCTCTTCACAGAGACTGAGTGAGGGAGGAGGGAGAAAACAGAGAGAGAGAGAGAGAGAGAGAGAGATGGAGGGACAGCGTAGCCAAGCTCTGCTTATCTCTTTTCTTCTCCTCTGCTTTTCTCCTCCTCTTCCCTCCTCCCATATACAAAAGCATTAATGTGCGCAGCTATGTGCTTTGCCATTGTTCTGTGTTTAAAAGCTTAAGAAGGGGACGTTGTTTGTGTAACTGGCAGAGTTGGCGGCGCGCGGGCCGCGTCCAAAAAAAAGCCTGCGCTTAAAGTTGCTCGGCTGGAAAAAAAAATACAAAAAATGGGCCGCATTAAAAAGGGAGCGAGAGAAAAAGCAGTTAATAAGAGTGGTTACCCCCAGAATGAGCGGGGATGAGGTTTCACATTAAAAAAGATTTATCTTAAAGTGTGGTGCTAATCCCTTTAGTTTTAATCCACCCCCCCCCCCCCCCCCAAACCCCGGACCCTCCGCTCACAGCACCCCCTTTTTTTTTTCTTTCATTCCCGCCGAGGCACAATGAAAAAAACTATAAACCATAGAGTTCTTACAATTTCTGGAAAGTGGCGGACGCACGGCGCCCTGATTTTACAAGGATTCCCGGCCGGTGAATCACGCAGCTCAGAGGACTCATCTCTCTGTCTCTCTCTCTCTCGCGGCAGATCATTAAACGAAAGGAGGAAGTCACAGGGGCACGGCGGAGGGCAACGAGGACAAAGGGAAAGAGAGAAAGAGTGAAGGAGGGGAGCGCGTTTTTTTTGTTGTTATTTCCGCCGCGAAACCCTGTTTGATGATTATCGCGGGCAGCGGTGATAGGTGGCGGGGCGGTGTTGTCATGCTCTCTGTCACACCCGGCTGTGTCGCACACAAGCTGGATGGATGCCTGTGTCCACTGCAAGCTGCTTGAATGAGGAAGCATATGGGTGTATGAGAACCTCAGCCCACTTCATGAATATTTGATTCATATTTCCTGTGTGTGTGTGTGTGTGTGTGTGTGTGTGTGTGTGTGTGTATGAGGAAGGGAGGAAGGATATTTTTTCCTCTCTCTTTCACTTGTCATTGCAAAAAAAAAAAAAAAAACTCACAAGGCTTTACTTTGTGGCATTCTAATCATAATTGCCAATCCTGAATACAAATCTCTCAGCGCTAAACACGTCGAGTGAAATTGAAATGACAAAACGAAGCTCATATAACGGTGTAATCAAAGATACATTCAGGGAGAGGAAAAAAAAAGTTGAGCCAGTAAGAGATGAGGATCAGGGGCCAGTTATTAGCTGGGCTGGGGGTGTGTGTGTGTGTGTGTGTGTGTGGGGGGGGGGGGGGGGGGGGGGACAAAGAGCCCCAGTGTTGGAGGACAGCTTAACACTGAGCCAGTTACTGTACCTTTCAAAACTAATATGTAACCATATCTGTTTTAAAAGGACGATTCATATTACTGTGAATGCATGAGAAAACTTGTTCCCATCCCTGCGACCCAGGAAACTCGAATCCCACTTGTAATAACCCCCCTCACACACACACACACACACACACACACACACACACACACACACACACACTAAATTGCAGGCCTGGCCTTTTGTGGAAAGCATCCCATTTAAAAAAAAAAAAAAAAAAGAGACGGGGACATTACATTTTTTGTAATGATGGAAAACATCTTCAGCCTTTCTGACGGGACAAGGGCGGCGATTGTGCTTTATCGTTACTGTGGACCGCTCCAAAGGTCGGCGTGGGCGTGGCCCGGGGCGGACAAGGGCGGCACTGAATGAAAATTGGGTTATATGTGATCAACTAAGTTATTAATCAGATTAAAATGGAATCCCCTCTGCCTGCTGTTTAACTAGGCAGGAGGAGGAGGAGGGGGGAGGGGGGATGGGGGGGGTAAAGACAGAGAGTGGCGAGAAGTAGAACAATAGGCCAGTGTTTACTCACGCAAGAGCAAAAGAAAGTCATTGTTCCGGGGGCTGAAGTCAGCGTGGCAGACGAGTTCCGGTGAGGAGCAGCTCGGAACCGGTCTGCCCTAAAAAGGCACGTGCCCTTGCCGTGGATGCCCCCTAGCCTCATCCAGGTAACCTCTCTAATCCTGATTAAATCACTGTAATTAGAACAAGCAGTGTTCCTCCACCCCCATATTTCCCTAATAAAACAATGCAGCAGTTTAAATCCGGTCGCTGGGATTTGCGACGCAACAATGCAGTTTATATCCATCTCTGCCGAGGAATTAAGTGTATTTTTCTAACCGCTAATGTTATAATGTTGCAGGCTTACTTGTCTCGACACTCGCTATTCTCTCTTTCTTATTCCCCCCGCGGGTTGAGTTCTCTCCCTCTCTCTCCCTGTGTTTTCTTTCCGGGAGCAACTTTGTTTATTTGCGTCTTATTTATTTGTTTCTTGACGCCTTTTTTTGATGTTTAAATCAAACACGTTTTTAGTGAGTGGTCGGGATCATCCTTCGCTACGGGAAAAATAATGCAAGTTATTTGTCTTTAATTGCCACAGAGCTTTTTCAAAGACGCCAACTTGCTGCCTACGTGTCTATACCTGTGTATGTTTTTTTTTGTTTTTGTTTTTATTAGTATCACTGCATGCCTCCATTGATGTGGAATAACAGAGGAAATAAAAGTTGACATAGTTTCTTCATTTTTATTTATTTTTTTACCCCCCAACCCCCTGTTTCCTCTCTCTCTGCCATGCTCTCTGTTGTTTTTTTATATATCTGTGTTTTTCCTTGAAGTTGCCGCGGCATTGTCTCATTATGTGTCGACTAGCTGTGTAAGTGTAGTTATTATGCCTGTGTGTCTTTGCCTGCCGGTACTGTTCTCTCTCTCTCTCTCTCTCTCGCTGTCTCTGCTGTCTCTCTCTGCCTCTCCCTCGGAGGATGAGGAGGCTTTATGAGTACAACTCCTCTGAGGCGTCCTCCTCACATCTCCGGGGCGCCTGGGGAAGGGGGAACGTTGCATTCTTAAGAGGAGCAACTCAAACTGAACAAAGTCTACAGGAGTCGGGGAAGAAAAGAAACAAACAGCAAACTAACGAGATGGGAAGCAGAGATCATGTCAAATATATCGGGTTGGAAGGCCAATTTATAACCCATTGTTTCATGTTGTGCAATATCGAATGCGATGCGCACCAACGGTGGCTATGAGTGTGTGTGGGGGGGGGTGTGTGCAGGCTTGCATATATACATAAAAGCACTTGATTTGCAACACACACGCACACACACACACACACACATATATATAGTGTGTGTGAATGTGATCCCCAGCTCCCTGTAACCTCCCAGCTCCCACGCTGTCTTCACCCCCGGTTTCCCCATCCTGCTTCTGAAATAATGAATAGAATAATTGTCGTGTAACTTTGCAATCATCCAGCATTTCGTCTCCACTTCCTTTTCAAGGGCAACTCGATACTGCCCCTTCATTCACTGCACTGTACTTCCAGGAAACGTGATGTGGCCAGTATCATCGGTGGTATTAGCGAATATGTCTGAGAGAGAGAGAGAAAGAAAGAAAGAGAGGGAACAACGGGAAGAATAGGAAGCCTTTTTTTTCTAAAAAAAGGGACCTTTCAGTGGGCGCAGCCGTTGATAGCCGGGGAATTAGCGAGGGGGGGAAATATTTTTAGAGTTATCACATCTGCCGAGGAGCAGAGCGAGACAGAGAGTGAGCAACAGGTACCATCCTTGGGGCTTGACAGCAGCTATTACACTTAATTGCTCTTTGAAAACTACACCATTTGCACTTTTGGGTGACAAGGTGATAATTCACCTCTGCACAAGTGAAACTGGTAATGTTGTTGCACATGTGAAATAGCACCTCGCCTTTGCCAGTTGTCAAAGCTGTCATCTCGGCGTGGCAGAGGCACGCAAAGAGAGCCGATGGGGGGAAGTGTATCACCAACAGTCGTCTTCCTCTTTTTCTCCTCCTCCTCCTCCTCCTCCTCCTCGGTAAAAAGACGGGCAGACAGGCCCTCCAGACGGCTTAATCACTGGAGGAGCCCGTGCCCTCCAGCAACGAGGAGAGAAAGAAAGACGGAGAGTCGGAGATAAAGAAAAAGGGAGGATCCCGGAGTGTGGGAAAGTGAAATGCAGGGATCTGAGAAGAGAGGAAGGAGCGTTTGGTGGACTCGCTTTGCTCTGAACAGAGAAACATCAGGTGGCTTAGTTTCAGCCGGTCGGATATTGGGACAAGACTCTGGTTGAAGTTGTCAATCAGGTTAAGCTGTTTACAGGAACCTGGTCCAGTGACACAACAAAGAGTTTCAGGGTGAAGGAAGACATTTTCGCAAGAATAAATGTCAGAATGTGTGTTTTATAATGATTTAGGACCTGCATTTCCTCACTTTATTTCTGTCTTAATAATATGATTTCACTCACACTAAGAGATCTGGATGTGGGAATGCAGCATCATTTAGTAAAAGAAGTGAGACTGGATAATAAAACCTCTCTGACTTATTCTACCTACTGTGTTCTTTTGGCGCAAAGGCAACATTGATACTTTGCCACATGAATATTTGCAATCAGACGCAAAAAAAAAAAAGGGCAAATTGCACACTTGGCTGCAAAACTTTATGAGCTGTAATATCTTTTGTGAATCAGACCTCGAGACGGGGCGGATAGCGGTTGCAAGTGATGCGCAAGTCATAGTGCTATCAGCGGGCCGCGATCCATTCCGTGTGAATCCTCGCACATTTGGTAAGAACTAACGGTTTATAGCCTCATTGTGCAGCCACAATAAAAGGATACAAGTATGACAAAGAGTGGAGATGTTCATCTTTTTTTGTTTCATGCATTCTTTTAACCACTGCACAAGTCTACTGCCTTATCAAACCATCTATCCGGAGCCTATTTGGATCCTCAATATAGATACTAAAAGAGACCGTAAGACCCCACTAGGATTCTCGGGTGTCACCTTTCTGAACTTTCAGCGATACTTTTAAGTGCACAGAATAATTGCCTATTGTAAGCTATCCGTCGAGCTCATTAGTAAACACAGGGGTGTCTGGGAGCAATAAGTACCTCAGGCCTTTTCCACTTGTCAAAGCATTTTGTGTGAGTGTTTATGTGTGTGTGCACATGTTTGCTAGAGACAAACAGCAACCAAATTCATGGTAATTAACCACCTGATGAGGACAGTATTATTGGCAATTACCAGGTTTTGCATTATCACAAGTTTTAAATGTGTGTGTGTGTGGGTCTGAGTGTGTATGCATGCAGGTGTGTGGGCTTAAATATCAATCAGACAGAACAGAGATAAATCAAAAAAAGGATGGAGTCAAGTTGTGTGGAGAGAGGAGACTGTCCTCCCCCCAAAAGCCGACCCTGCAGGTCATTTGTACAAACAACCTCATGTTTACGTATATTTTTTACAAATGTTAATTCACTTGTGTAACATACGTAACTTACGTTACATACTCATTGGAACACAAACCATGATATTTTCCTAAACCTAACCGAACTGTGACCATTTCACATCGTCACCCACCTGTTCAAATGTGACCCTTACGTTTAGGTACGAGGACGTGTTGGTCAGGTTTAGTAAAACATCACGGTTTGGACTCAAATAATAGTTTGTTATGTCATTTAAGTTACAGACGTAAATCAAGATAAGTGAAGGTTTACTTTTTGTTCCACTGCTATACCTTTTTACAGCTCTTTAAAAACAAGAATTTGTCAAATGAAACATTGTTTCATTTACATAAAAAAGAGGGCCCCAAATGAAGGCATTGTATTCATCCGAAGTGTTTTAAAAATCCAATTTAGGAGTCAACAACTTCCTAACTAGCTTGAAAGACACATTTACAGGCACGTGTAAACGTGAGCTACATTCATAGCCAGGCAGAGGCAGGATTTACTCTACGTCTGCCCCGCTGACATACAATTTACATTTTATTCAAAGACAAAGACATGTTTGAGTTTTGCATAAAATCCTCAATATCTCCAGTAGGAATTAAAACGTCAAATTAGGAACAATGAAATATGAATGTATATTATATAAACATGTATAAATCGGGGTTAATAAAGGGTTACATAATAGAACATTGGTTGGAATAAAAACAAAAAGAAAAGCAAACTGGAGCAGGACAGAAATGATAAAGCTGATGAATCTTAGTTCATTTAGAGAGTTCGCTTCGTGATTGCAAACAAAATCAGTGTCAGCTTTATTCTTGCTGTTTGTAACAAAAAGAGAAATAAGAGTGATCTAACGTCCTATCAAAAGTTCAAATCAAATGCAAATAGTAAGCTAAAAATAACCAGTTATGAATTACTGTGAACATTTAGCTTCAGCAACATATTAATCATCATGTCCAATGATATTTTGTACAAGCCTTCTGAACCATGTCTCAGATGGTGTGCTGTCATCTAGGATCTATTCTTAAATAATTTAAGAGACGCCAGGAGCTCTCTCAGAGACTCAATTCATTAGCTTGTATTACTGAGTTTGTGAATAGTAGTAAAAACTTTTCCTTTCTATCTTTCAGTTAAATCCAAATATTCACATTTTAGCAATTTGATAAATGCAGGCCCAGGACTCAATGATTCCTTACAACTGTTTGTGTGTACAGACACCAGCCTGTGTGTGTGTGTGTGTGTGTGTAGAGCTTCATTTGCCATGTCTACCTTTCTTCCACTTAAACCAGATAAAGTGAAAATCACACCACTAATGCCAACTGTGATCCAATACATCTGCGCTTCACAGCAAGACCACCTATCCCACCATATGTCTTTAATTGCCACCCACACACACACACACACACACACACACATATCTTGTAATTGCAGTTTACTCTGCAAGTATGCCTCTGAATCTTCTCCTCCTTTTGATATATATATATATATATATATATATATATATATATATATATGTGTGTGTGTGTGGTCTGTACATGTCTTGCACATTGTTCTCATATGACCTCAGTACTCATGGGTTCAAATCCCTCACAATGACGGCAGAATAGAGAACATTACTTCTGACAGAGATAATTGGCCACCAGTGACACAAGCAGTGCTGTATTTCAGATGCAACTTCCTTAACCCAGTGTGCACACACACACACACACACACACACACACACACACACACACACAGTTACAATTTAGGATTGTCGGACAAAAGGGCCAATGACGTCGAAGCAAGACTGCATGGGGGGAAGTAAAATAGAATATGTCTCTCATTATTTACCTTATATATAAAGCAAGGAATCTCTTTCTGTCTCTTGCATAGGTCAAGAACCATTCATCTGATCTACTTCAGACTTAGCGTGTGTATCGACAACACTGCAATCGTACAGAGTTTTACATTTAGAGCCCACGCAAAGTGCCCAGCAATTAAGTCTCAGGGTTTCTCCCCTTTGGCAGACATTTTGTGATTGATTATTACATGTGGTATCTGCACGTCAATCATCCTGCCAGTGTCTCTGCCTCAACCTCAACGTTTTGTGAGAGCTGTCCTGTATTGAAGAAAGTGTTTTGCCAGCAAAGCTGAGCAGCTGCTTCATTTAATGCTTTTATGGTTACATGTTATCTACATTTCTTAGAATGCCTCTCAACAATCACTGTTGCGATCAAACAAACACAGGACTTTCACAAAGTAGAACACTGTTTGAGTCCTGTGTGGAACCAAAAGTCAACTTTGACTTATGTAGGTTTGCCTTTGTAACAAGCACACTTATCTTAAGCCAAACACCGATTTTTTACTGAACCTAACAAAGAAGTTTGGTTGCATTTTAGTTTTTTTTCAATATAAAACGTTTAAAACTTCGACCATAATCTGGGAGAAACCCCATTTCCGGTGAGGCGTAATTGAGGATGCAATTGAGTTGTATGGGAACATAATTTTGCACAAGACAGGGTTGAACTGAGGCAGCACCATACACATTCATCCTCTCAAAAATAGGCTTCTTTTACTGTCATCTAATGTGTGTACAGGAGGTGACTCTCTCTGAGAGTTATCCCCAACAAACACCAACAGCACTTATGCGGAGAACTATAGAGCACAATGTGAGAGTACTTGTTAATTGGAAGCAATGGGTCTAATTGATGGGAGAATATACAGCAATCCCCTCTCCTCTTCCTCTCTCCTATCCACCAACTCTCTGTTTATGTAGCCCACTTCTCAAAATTGCGAGAGGTGCTCGGCTACGAGCTCTGCCATTTTCTCCTCTGGAATCCTCAACGCGCTCATCCAAGTCCTACACCGCTATCAACACTTCCTCTCTCCAGCTTGTCAATCTCAACCTTCCATAGTCCCGGCACACGTTTAATATATTAAATGAACGAGGGGGCTGAGGTAATGTAAGTAATACGATGTGAGGAGCAATGTTCGCAAGCAGTCGTGCCATGTACAGCACTGTTTGAATAATGTAATACTTCAAGTTTGATAATGTATGGCTATAGATAGGTCTCCACTGCAGCCAAGTATTGATTGCGTTAAGCACATCTACAGTACAGCAAATGGTGTGGGTTCGTATCAGTCTTTACACGGTGTACAGTACCTCAGTAACCAGATACCTTGTCTGATTACAGAAACCTCAGGGCCAGTGCTGCTGTTAATGACATTTATTGATAAATCCAATTCCTGGACCAATTTAGGGAGGTGCGCTTTAATACTACAGACTGTGTGTGGATCCTTATATGTGTGTATATGTTGCGTGTCAGAGTGCAAGTAGATTCATGTGCATTGTAACCCTTTTCCCCCCTCTTCTGGGTATACTAATGAAGAGACGGCCACTCCAGACGTGCGGCGCGTGCCCTACAACGGCTCCCGCAGATTCAAGGGAGAATTTCGATATTAATGATTTACGCTGTATTTGCATACAAACCTAATGCAAACCCACTCCAGATAATCACATTTTGCCAGGTCTGAATTGGGTTTTGCGGCTGTCTTTGCTGCCCCCACCTTCTCCGCCCACCGAATAACAGTGGAATGTGGGTGACCCCCCAACACAAGGGGTTTACAAGTGGACACGTGAAGAGGGGCTGTAATACTGCATTTTGCTGTGAAACAAGAGTGTCTATTTTCCCATCCAATCTTTGTGATACAACAGCAGTGTGTGTAGCAGAACTGGCGGCAGTCACAGTAGCAGTGGTAGTGGTAACGATGGTCAGTCACACAGCACATGCATACAGACTACACAACTCCGTTCTCATACAACTAAAATGCATTCTCAATTGGTTTTCGAGGAGAGCTTATTTTCTCCAGGTTTACGATTGCCATTTTTAAACACGTCGTTAACATTATAAATTAAAAGAAAAGAAAACTAAAATGTGACAAAATGACTTGGTTATGTTAAGGCAACAAAACCTCTTTGTTTGGTTAAGTAAAAAAAAATAAAATAGAAGACTTTTCAAAAATAATTTTACTTTGTGGATTTGATACTTACTTAAATAAAAGATCACAAAATGCCTTCAACCATTGAGCAAAAGTAATACTCATTACACTACGAGTGGTAGTCATTTTAGGCAACCGTAGAAATATAAACGACTGCTGAAGGCTTCAGAAGTCGCCCAATGTAACGTCAACCTCAGCACAACAACTCATTCATATTCATTTTCAAGCAGCATGACTTGATTTGACTCGTTTCCTTTAATCTTTTTATATTTTTCTATGCTATCTAGCTGGAGATCTGAATGGTGAATATCCGTTGCCAAGAAGTTGCACACATAATAACTTGTTGGGTTTTTTAATTACAATCAGATGAGGACAAACTAACAGCAAGTAAGAAAGGCTTTTGTTCCACAGAGGAAGAGCTTATCTATAAAGGTCAAGCATTCCTAGTTACAAAGGGAAGTGTCAACATTACATAGCTTTAGACAATAAGTAGCTCGTTCTCACACAAACAGGCACCTCTCTATTAAACGAAACATATAGTTATATATCAATCTTGTATGGTTCAAATTCTTCCATAACGTTAAGCTATGCAGAGAGCCTGGCTCCATGACAACGGACAATATTTTGTCAGATGGAAAGGTCAGATGAACACATGTGGCTGCATTGCTTCATTAACGGAGGCGTCACGATTATCATAGATTATTGTGTCTACTGTGCCTTCATGAATGTATGCCTCTAGACATACACTCTACATTTCATTGGCCAAATGTCACTTGATTTTGTCATACACAAAATTAAAATTATTTATGATTGTGTCATTGGGCAATACTGAAACTAACAGTGAGGCAAAAAATAGTAAAAAGATTTTTTTTTTCTTGATTAAATCTGACAAAATAAGCAGAATATGACAATCTGTCTCAGGGACTGCAGTTGAGTAAACATTGTAGCTACAACATATTGTATCTGGCAGTTAATGAATGTGAAAAAATTAACCGTATTATGTTTTCGAGCAATTGCTTGCTCACTCTCAACAAATTACTCTAAATTTTCGAACATGAAGGAGTTGTCACTGACCCGAGCTAAGTCATCTTTCTCTTTGTAATAGTATGTTTCAAAGGTCAACACCAACCATAGGTTTTAACTTTCTTCCTATGGACAGACTGTAGCAACCAACCCTAAATAGCGAAAAAGGGTTGTAAAAAAAAAAATAGAGAAATAAGAAAAAAGCATTTCCTTCTCCAGTCTCAAGGAGCGGTTGTAACCTTAGCAGAATCATGAAAGTTGACAGTTCATTTTTCACAGGGTCATAGATCGACGAGTCTTATAAAGTAATGGGCTTTTGGGAGCCGGCTTTATGAGAGCTAAGATAGTTAAGAGACATGTGGAGGAGATGGCAAGGGGAGCTGAGGTCCTGCTCTTACTCATCCAGGGTTATTCCCTCCATGCTGCGGAGCGGGAGGGAGGCGCTGCACTTCCAGTAATATAAACGTGTAATAAAGATTAATCTGTTGCTAGTCGGCAGGCTGATAGCTTCTAAACCTGCTTGAAATAAGGCTGAAATCACTTCAGAGCCAATCTCAAGACCTTTAGTGAGTGTCTGAGATTTCTTTGTGGGTGTCAGGGAAAAAAATGTATGTGTTCGTCTTGTGTGTTTACTGTTTATGTGTATGAAGTGCTGGAAAAATTGAATTTGTGTTTCTAACACATGTGTATTCATGACTTTTTATGTGTGTGGTTTTCGGCTGGTATAAGTGTCTGGATATCTGTGTGTGTGCTTTACAGCTGTTATAGTTCCAGTAGGGGTTAAACACACTCACCAGGTGCATCTGGCCTCTTCATGCCCCCTGTGGGTGCTCCGCCTCCCAGGCCGTTGAATGCGGGGATGTTGTCATTGCTGTAGGCTCTGAGGACAGACAGCATGTTCATCTGCTGCTCTAGGTGGGTGTGCTGCTCAGTCTTCAACAGTCCTGGGGGACCTCCAGGAGACAGGAGGGCCAGGCCCTGCTGCCACTGCTTCTCCAGTGGCAAAGCTTGGTTCTTGGTTTGGGGAACCAGAGAATGTGGTGTCATGGCGGAGGAAGAAGCGGCAAAACCACCTCCGCCCCTCGGGGGCAGAGAGGAGTTGTCTTGGAGATGTTTGGAGTGGTTGTGGAAGCGGTCTGAAGTCGGACTTCCGTCTTCCTCTCTCTCCACGTCCATTTGCCCATCCTCATCTCTTTCCTCCTCCTCTTCAGCCACTCCTCTCTCCTCTTCCTCTTCATCGGAGTGATTCTGTTGCTGCTGTCTTTTGGGGGTGGTTGAGGGGGTGTCACTGGCACTGCGTCCCCCGGCCTTTGCAACCTCATCATCTGATCCAGCCTGGTCCTCTTCGGTGTCTCCACGGGAGCCCCTATCAGCAATCTGGTCATCCCCAGCTGAAGCTGCTCCACCAAAGACCCGCGTGGGTAAGTCCATACCCTGCTCTGCAGGGGCTAAATACGCTTGAAGGCCCTGGTTGACCCTCTGGGATCCATCATACAAGCCACCAAACCGCCTGTAGAAGTCACTCTGGAAGGGATTGTAGGGCTGGTCGATGTGGTTGTTCCAGCCTCCCTGGATTTTCTCCCCATTTCTGTCTCCGTCTTTGTCAAGGGCCACACCAGAGGTCTTGGTGTTGGAGGAGTGAATGATGGAGGTGGTGGGAGAGTTCTCTCCATGAAGCTCCTTGCCTGTATCAGACCGCTGCTGTTGGGCCTTACCCAGGTGGTTGGCCTGGAGGTGCAGAGCCATGAGCTCGAATGAGGAGGTGGAGAAGGAGCAGAAGAGGCAGCCATGCCACGCCACATTATCATGGATGGTGACTGAAGAGCCAGGGAGGGACCCGGATACAGACTCAGGCCGGACTGACACAGACAGATCAAGTGGTTCATACTGGGACCCAGGTTTACCAGGCTGTGAGTTCTGTTTGGCGTCAGCCTTGTCTTCTCTTTCCTGGTCAGCCGAAATGGCCCGCTTTGCTTTGGGCTCGCCATTGTCATGGTAGCACTGGGCCTGGAGCTGGACTGAACTCTGGTTGTCCTTCATGTCCTTCTTCATGGAGCTGAGGACAAAGCTGTCCATGAAGGCCTGGAGAGAACCTTGAAAGTGGACCCCGTTTCCCATCATGCTTTGGTAAGCCCTGCTTAGGTCGGAGAAGCTATCTGTCCCTGTTGAGACGAGGGCAGACGGGCCATCAGCAGTCTTCATGTTCTCAGCTGAAGAGGCGGAGTCAAAGCGGCGGTCGCCGCGCTCACGATCTCGGTCATGCGGAGACATCATGCCAGCCGTTGCCCACTGATGTGGCAGCATTGGACCTGCCCTGAAGTCTAGGTTGGGAGGCATGCTCTTGAAGACATTACGGAGGACATCTGGTCGGGCAAAGATGCCGCCACCGGTTGTCTTCCCATGATCCTCTTTGTGGTCAGAAGAAGGGGTGTGGCAAGAGGATGGGCCTGAGGTGGTGGAGCCATTTTGACGCTCGCGGTGGTGGCGCTCCAGGTGGTACTTCAGACTGGCAGACTGGGTGCCGGCATAGTCACAATGAGGGCACCGGTAGGGTTTCTCTCCTGAGAGGCCGAGAACGAGAAAGAGAAACAGAAAGGGAAAGACAGGGAAAACAGTGAATAATTAACCTGATTATTAGATTGACTGGATATCAAAATCTATTTATTGGAGCAGGGAATGTGGACCCTAGGGTCATGTAACCTCCCTGAACAAAGAAAATTAGGTCAAATGGGTAGAGCTCACATAAAAAAGATATGCATTTCATTGACTACTATGGAAAAAGAGGATATTTTGCAATTGCCTTGCTTTTAGTTGGCATAAAAACAAATGCATTTTCTAACTCTTGAAAAAAGGATGAGGGAAGATAGAAAAATAAATAAATATAGAAAGCAATAAAAACAACTAAAGCACAGAATGAAATAAAATACAACACAAAGTGATAATGAACAGTCTTTAGTCTTCCACAGACTGTGTGTGTGTGTGTGTGTGTATTGTGACGGGGGTAGGGTTGTGGAATAGGCATCTGAATGTGGGTCGATCCAGCTCGATCCAGCCCCGCCAAGTGAGGCATCACTCACATCAACACCGTAAAAAAAAAAAACATTTCACCATATGGTGCTTTCAGTCCACTACAAGAGATAATATTTTCAACTGACAACAAACTGTCTCGGTGCTATCTGTGTTTGCACGGGTAAGGGCTGGGGCTGAGGGTGCGGCTCGGTCTGTTTGTGTCTGTGTGTGTGTGTGCATCTGTGCATGGATGTGTGTGCATGCAGTGGGGTCATCATGCCTCTGTTCTGGCCTTGCTTGCTGTCAGGCCTGTGCCTCGGCGATGAGAGTGCAATTTCTGGGTCATTCCCTATTTGCAGTTTATCTTGGGAAGCATAAATCAGCCAGAGCATAGCATCTCCCCGACCACTACCACACTGTGGAATACAATATGGATGATACGCTACGATGCAAAAATAAGTCATTGAGTATTTGAAAAAAAAAGAAAAAAAGAAAAGAAATGTGCAGGCGACATATGTGAACCACATGCTTGTTGCAGTGAAGCTGTGAGTTTCCTATGATAAAGAACAATATGGGTCACTACAGGATACACAGATCAAAGAGATTTATACTACGGTAAAAGAGGGGTGAATCCGTTGTGTAACATTTACATATATTTATTTGTGCTGCACATCCATATTAATGAATATTCTTGATAATGGTATAACACCAGCATTATTCTGCCAGAAGTGGATCTTCCATTGGAATGATACTTATGTTGAAATAGAACACATCCTGCTTGCAATTATAATAGGCTTGGAGTCTGAGCCAGATTTGGATTCATTAAACAATGAACAGAGAGGGAAAAAATGCTAAGCTGGATTCTTTTTTTTTTTTTTTTTTTAATATATACATATAAAAAGTTCCCAGAGTGGAATTTCTGTTAGAGGGATAACAGTGACTGTGTGAAAAGAGAGGGGGATTGGTGGAAAAAGAACAAAAAAGGATGATTGTAATGTTTTGTGTGTATGCACATTTCTATATACACAGTATAGGGCCATAAACTGTTTAGATTATACACATGGAAACCATTTTATAAAAGAAAAAAAAGGCATTGTTACGCAAGGCTGGTTTGAATGATTTAAGTCGGGCTGTGTAGTAAATCATGGATATAATTAGCAAATGGCATACTGCTCAAGTAATTTATCATTATTTAGAGGGCACCATTCCAGAAAAAGACTGCGATCTGCAGACCTACTGCAGAGTTCTCAAATAAAGGGCCACAAACACCAACTCAATACAATATTGATATAGGAGAGAAACGAATAGGAGGGTGTACAAAAGAAAATTGAAGGTGGAAACGCTGAAGAGGAGTTGAGAGAAAGACGAAGAGAGACAAAAAAGGGAAAGAGAGAGCGTGCAGAGAGTCAGATAGCCCTGATATCTTTTATCTTACGCTAGAGTGGCTATGAAGCATAGAGTATATTTAAAATAAACCATACGAGATGAGCTTTTAACCCAATAAGTGCTTCTCCTGTGTGCTGCCGAACAGAGGCTCTGTGCTGATTCAATAAGGAAACGTCCCTGATGCAAATGATCATTCTCAATTCCTCTAACTGGACAAAATGATATTCTAGGAGCCAAATTAGACAGAAATTAGACTGATCTGATCTTTTTTTTCTGCCTCTGTCTTTTCTTTCCTTATAAGAGGTTGTTAATGTTCATGTGGTGGGGAGGAGGGGGGGGGGTTAGATTAATGTACTATCTACATATCTAAAATGAGAATGAAAAGCACAGAAGAGTTGTGTGTTTGACACTCTCTTTTGATGTTTACTGAGGAAGGCAAACTGAAAATAAATACAAATGCCCTCAGAGAGCCATCAGTTTAATCCACTTTTCCATTAAAATTAAGCATTTAAATATATCTGGAGAAAGCGAGACAGACGACAAGTGCATTTCTGCATCTACTTGTGTCTACGTACTTGTGTGTGTGTGTGTGTGTGTGTGTGTGTGTGTGTGTGTGCGCCATTTGGAATGTGTGCGAACACATGTTTATGCATGCTTGTCGGCCTGGGTCTGTGTGTATGTATGTGTGTGTGTTTGTGTCTTAGAGGGCCATTTGGACTGGCTAAGACATCTGCTCCATCATACGTCAGGGGCCTGGTGTGACATCTGGGGAATATACTGTATCCTGCCTTGCAACATTACACACAATTTACTGCTAAAGGTCATTATGTACCCGTTAATCCACTTTTAATTGATATCAGCGCAAACAGCACAACCTCCCAGCCACATGACAGATCACTGCCGCCACAAAACCAGAAAATTGCTATTTGGGAGTTAAAAATAGAACGGTAAACTTTTTGCTGATGTCCGTCTTGGCTTTGTTGGACAACTTTGGACATTTTGTTCCTGCCAAAGATGAACGATAGAAGGGTAAAAAAAGAAATGCACCACTGCGGCTTTCTAGAATTCATAAACATCTAAGTGACACCTTTGTGGCTATAAATCATCCTTCTCCTGATTGCTGTACTGGGATCTGCTCCGCCATAGTATGTTTTCACTTTATGCTGCATGTACTGATTTCATCTGGCTTTGTGTGAACTGTGACAGCGCCATAGAAACAAGTAAAGATAAATACCACAGACCTGTACAGAGAGGCATTTAAAGTGGCTTAATAGATATGACATACTGGAAGATGAATTTCCATTTGGCCGGAAGGATGAAAAAAAAACACACATGTTTGAGAGAAGTAATAATTGCTAGAAGCTGTTTTACATCTGTTTCAAGTATATGTGCTTAAGTTAGTGGTTAGTGGTGAATTGAGAATGCCTCTAATGCTGTCAGGGTTAACAGTTCAACTGCTTCAGAGGTGAAAGTGCACTTGTACATACACTCAGGAACTTGGGATGGATGTGCCCACCCAATGGCATGCATTAAAAGGATAAGGCTGGAATTACTATTTATTTTTATTATTGTCGATAAATCCTATGACTACGTCATCTTATCGCTAAACGTCATCCTTGAAGCCCTCAGCGTCACTATAATTACGTTGGTAGCAGCCTTTTTTGCGTGATATCATGACGCTGAATGTTGGTGCAAAATTCACGTAGTGAAACGGTCACGATTAAAATTGCTACAACTGGTTAACATTGTGAACTAGTTGCGGTTAATGTTGTAACACCTGGTTAACGTTGTGAACTAGTTGCGGTTAATGTTGTAACACCTGGTTAACATTGTGAAACGGTCGATGTTAACGTTGTAATGCCTGGTTAACATTGTAAAGCGGTCACAGTTAACGTAACAGCTGGTTAACATTGTAAAGCGGTCGTTAACGTTTTAACACCTGGTTAACATTGTAAAGCGGTCACTGTTAACATTGTAACGCCTGGTTAACATTGTAAAGCGGTCACAGTTAATGTTGTAACACCTGGTTAACATTGTAAAGCGGTCGTTAACATTGTAACACCTGGTTAACATTGTAAAGCGGTCGTTAACATTGTAACACCTGGTTAACATTGTAAAGCGGTCACTGTTAACATTTTAACACCTGGTTAACATTGTAAAGCGGTCGTTGTTAATGTTTTAACACCTGGTTAACATTGTAAAGCGGTCACTGTTAACGTTCTAACACCTGGTTAACATTGTAAAGCGGTCGCTGTTAACGTTTTAACACCTGGTTAACATTGTAAAGCGGTCGTTGTTAATGTTTTAACCCTCTGGGAACTAGGCCATTTTTTGGATTTTTTTATGTTTTCTTAAACTCACCTTTTAAGGCACTTTCATACATGCTACATAGACATGTCTTATATCAAAATGTGCAGAACAATCTCAGCTATCTATATAATGAGGCACCAATTGTCCTAAGGCACTGTGCACTGTGCAATTTGGCCCTAAAGCTGAACAGTTGGAAGTCCAATTTTTTGAAATTCTTCAAATCTCTACTTTACTCATGTGGACAAACTGTTTTGGTGTTTGAAATTTTTTTTTTTAAGTCTTAGGTTCACACAAGTAGTGAAATATATGAATAAAATAGTAGATAGATGTATAATAAATGTCTCAAACCAAATTTTGTAATATCGTTTTTTGAGTAAGTGTAATTTACTCTCACCTGTAGAGGGACTGTCACTTTACTTTGTTGTCTGGGCTGGTAGTGCAGGGCACCCTGGTAGTGCACTGCACCCTGGCAGCTGTGAATCCTCTCTGTAATATTGAACAGTCATTACTAAGTAAAGTTCTCACTCCCTTTGTCCTTTCTTCCTCCACACACACACAAGATAGATAGATAGATACTTTATTCATCCCCAGGGGGACGAGCTAACAAGCTACACGCTCGAGCTAACGGACGAGCTAACAAGCTACACGCTACACGCTCGAGCTAACGGACGAGCTAACAAGCTTACACGATGTAAACAACTCACCCAGTCCATAAGCTCGTCATAAGCATCATAGCTCGCTGTGTGTCACGCAGACTCCACTAACTGTGTGTTTACATGTCTGTAATCATAAAGCTACAGCTGTCTCAGAACGCTGCTGTTAGCAGACGTGCTAACTAACGAGCTAACAAGCTACACTACACGATGTAAACAGTCCGTCCCCCAGATCGTCACATGATGAACTGTAAACTCGTCATAAGCTCGTCATAAGCATCACATCTCGCTGTGTGAGTCTCGTACTATCTCGTGAGAATACGGACACGGAAGTGGAGAATCTACAGATTTCTATAGATATTCGAACCATTTTTCTGTGCCGTTTTTCGACGGAGATATTAATAGAAACATAGAGTGAGCGATAGAGTGAGCGCCGCTCCCCACTGCTCACCCGCGGCGGCGCGGGCGCTGACTTCCGAGTGTTAACACCTGGTTAACATTGTAAAGCGGTCACTGTTAACGTTTTAACACCTGGTTAACATTGTAAAGCGGTCGCTGTTAACGTTCTAACACCTGGTTAACATTGTAAAGCGGTCGCTGTTAACAACACCTGGTTAACATTGTAAAGCGGTCACTGTTAACATTGTAACACCTGGTTAACATTGTAAAGCGGTCGCTGTTAACGTTCTAACACCTGGTTAAAATTGTAAAGCGGTCGCTGTTAACGTTCTAACACCTGGTTAACATTGTAAAGCGGTCACTGTTAACGTTCTAACACCTGGTTAACATTGTAAAGCGGTCACTGTTAACATTGTAACACCTGGTTAACGTTGTGAAACGGTCGCTGTTAACATTGTAACACGTGGTGAACGTTATATATATTGCCGGCCTCATCCTTTAAGTATGAGGCTCATGCTGATTGCTAGTAACAGTTCAATTGGCACACCATAAATACATAGTATATGGACACAGGAACACATGTATACATGGATACGGGTCTGCACCAAACGGCAAACAAAGTATATTAAATGAAGCAGTGTCATTGTATTGAAGATACCGCATGGTAGATATAGGAATTGGAGGAAAAAAGGGAGCACTTAGAAAAACGTATTAGGAGGGAGAAAGTGGAAGAAAGAGCAGAACAAGGGAGGGAGTGAGAGGAATGGAGGGAGAGATCACAGGTCCCTCTTGATTCATCCTGATTACAAGGTTAGGTTAAGGTTAAGTGACATGGGCAAGTCTTGCCTCTCCCCTTCCTCTCTCTCCCCCTCTTTGTCTCCCCCTCTCCTCATTTAAAGGTGAGAAGGGACCCTTATTGGTTATGCGGCCCTGCCTGAAGTTATGTGTGGCTATTGTCAAGAGCGAGGACCTTTTTATTTTTTACACACAGCTGCTTACTGCTAAATAGTGCCTTGTCCAGAAGGGGACAATCTGGGCCTCTAATTGCTGTCACTGAAGCCTAGATTCATTATGTGACTTTCCCATTAAAATGTGAGCATTAATTTGTATAATGAAATATCACCCTCTGCAGTGTGTTCATTAGCTGTGGCCCCACACTGTAGCACCACAGCCGCCCAATGTTAGCTACCTAGAAAACTGTGGTTAATTTTGCTAATGGATATTTTCCCACTCACTGTTCAAGAGGAAATTAATACTGTAACATTAGCTCTTTAACTTTTGGAGAAATTTAAATTCACTTCATTCCTTTCAAGCTGGCGTTAGCTGCTCATTAATCTCTGCGTCGCGTTGCACAATGCAGCCTCGGCTGGCTTTGGTAAGCAACTCCATTGTGCCACTCGCATTGCATTAGGATGAAGGGGAGCCCCACTGTCGTCTGTGAATTTCTCGGCATTGTCACGGCAGCACGGAGAGGATCTTTAACCGTAAAAAAAAGTAATGTTGTGGATGTAATCAGGATGTCACAGTGATTAGGTTATAGTGATGATTTAAAGGCCACATATTGGGGATGCATCAAGCTGTTTTTTCTCCAGACGATGCTAAAGCCGTGCTTAGATAGGCCGGCGGCCAGAGATACATTCCGTTCCAAAAGACAACATCCTTGCTAACTTTTATCACTTTTGCTCCCACGCGTAGAGGGCTCCGGATTAATTATTTTATTGTACTTCTGAGATATGAATGGATACATGTTAAATATACTGTGTGTGGATGGAATTAGATGGACCTACTTGTCTGTGTGTGTTTTGCCAAATGAGTTAAAGCCAGGCCTAGCTTGAGGTCTCCGCTTCCTTCGTGATAAAATATGGCCCTCATGGGTGTCCTTACTGGACTACTCAAAGCAGACATAACTCAGCTCTCTCACCACCAGATAACAGATGCCCCCAGAAAACCACCGCTATCCCCAGCTACTGTGGATGGCCTGGCCGTGACCTGGATGCGCTGTTCAACATAAGGATCCTAATTATGTGAGCGTACACCAGACGTGTTAGCGTGCTGCAGTTAAAAGCTTTTCCTCTAATTCCTTTTTTTCAGATCTGAGGTACAGTACGTGCCTCTTATTAAGGGAAGCGAAAGGGGGTTACAGCGCGGGTGGTCTCTCTGTTCTGCCTTTTAAGTGAATGGAGAAGGATGGAAAAAAAGCGAGACAGAGAAGGAGAATAAGAAGAAAAGCAAGCATTGATTTTTTTTCTTTTTCTGCAGCGTTTTAGCCTCTGCTTCTCTACTGGCACTCAAGGATTACTCCGCTGTGAAGTGCAGAAACTAACAAAAAGGTCAGGGCAGTTGGACTTTGTTATGTATGTGCTTTTCAAGAACATCTAGAGGAATTCAGGGGTGTACAAATCTTTGACTGACAGAAGGGGAAATGACTTTAAGTCATGAAATAATGTTTTTTTTTCTGTATTTGTTTTCATTTGATAAAGTCGGGTTCAAAAATCTATTATATTTTCAGAAAAGCATAGTTTTATGCATAATGTTTTTAATAGACAATGCGCTTATTTGACTAAGCCAAATATGACATTACTCACTATGCTATATAGTATTAGTGCAGAAACAGAAACCTTAAAGACACCTGCTTTTAGTAGTTATTAAAGCCTTTTTCCCTATAAGTTACAGATATTCAGCTTCACTCTTTCCATAGGTGATCCAGGTAACCTGTCAGTAAGGATCTTAATGCCTTGCTCAAGGACACTTTGATTAGACAAAAGGTGATTACGCGGTTCCTCTCAGTATATATTCAGTAAAGGCACATAACCAATTCACTCTTTCCAGTTTGGAAACACTACCTCCCTGAGAGATAAACCGAGAGGCAGCGGGGAATCACCTTAAACACTTAACTTAACTTTACACTACGCACCGGGCCCAGCAGCCGGGAGCAGGCGTCCTTGTTGTAAGGTGACCTCTGCATGGTCTAATTGTGACTCTAGCCTGGATAGTCAGTGGGGCGTTCGTACCTTGCAGAGGGTTAGGACTCTGGCTACTGTCCACAGTCCACATCATTACTCTGACTGCAGCAGACCTAACCTTCCAGCGACGACCGGCGGACGGGTTATCGGAGGAAGTGGCCCGAGCTCCCGGTTGGTAAGATGTACGGGGGCGGGAGAGTACGCAGCTCGGAGGGTTGGGACGCTGGACTTAAAAAAAATAAAGCTGAAATCTATTAGGCACATCGTCTCACGCACATCCCTAAACTGTGGACAGGCCGGCTTTGTTTTGGCTCGAAAGTTATTGAGAGTTAGCGAGTGTGAAATTGCCCTCTGAGTGATGTCATTGGAGGACACTGAACCCTTGTTGTGTTAATTAGAGCTCAATGAAAAAAAAAAAACTGAATAATAATGGCCTTAAGCCTCAATGAGGGACACTGTTAGGAAACGCATATTCCTCCTCGTGAATAGTTTATTTATTTGTCTTTATGTCAATTTGAATAAAATGCATTACATCTGATAAGACTGCACGGAAATGTCTCTAGGATTACATCTCGTGGACTAAACAGGATTATGATTTATGAACCGGGATAACAGGGTTTTTACGGTTCTGCTCATTTTCAGGGCATTGTCACACTATGATTTGGAAAGTTTGACCATCTATGCACTTAATATTGGTGGATGTAGTTTGTCCTGTAAGCAGGTCTTTTTTTTCTTTTGTCTTTCTAATATAATGTATAGAAATTAATCTTAACAGGCAGCGCTGATTAAATATGAATCAAGATTCTGGTACTAAATTGCCTATTTCTCGTCTGAAATGTTTTTGGAAACATATGTTTGTGTACCGTTCAGCCGTAAAATCCAAAACGTTTCTGACCTGGCTGCCATATTGAAAACAGTCTAGCCAAAACCAACCACCGCCCAGCGACCGGAGCAAACTTTCTCATTTTAAGTAAACATTTCTGGAAAATTTGAGGTCAGAAATACACAATTCAGCAACAGATTCTTGATTTATATTTGATCAGAGCCGCCCAGTTTGATCGAAGTTGACGAGCTATGATTGACAGCTGCGTTAGAGACTCCTCTGCCCTGATTGGTTGTTTTTCTTAGGGCGCGACGGAATCTTGCAAATGCCGAAAAAAAGCAGAAAAAAGAGGCAGTGGAACCTGACTTTTTCACAGATTATCAGTCTCATGTGCTTCTTTCAGGATGAAGCAAATATGACAAAAAAGATTGTATTAACCAACTTCAGTTACCAACTGTAGCTTTCAGGTCTTCTCAACTAAAGTATTATCAATTACCAAATCAATAAGCTATCCATGAATCTGCATCATAGCCATCAATTCAGAGGCAGATTGACTCCAATATGTGATTAGGCCAACATTCATATGCCAGTCTAACCCCAGAAGGAATGTCAGTACATGTGGTGAAGTCAATTTTGCATGAAGCATAATGAATGTTTGATATTTTGTTATGTGCCCGCACTCGGCTGGTGGAAAAGGGGTGAGTGCACTCTACTGACCTGTGTGTATCCGCAGGTGGACTTTGAGATGGTGGGAGGTGCGGAAGGACTTGCCGCAGTAGGGGCAGTCCTTGGAGGACGTGCCCACGCTCCGCTCGCGATGCTGGGACAGCGACGGCTGAACGCTCCCCGCCGCCTTCCCCGAGTCCTCCCCGACATCTGGAGCGCACGCCGAGACGGCACAAGGAGGGAGAGACAAATGGAAAGGTGTGTTGAGTGCCACTTCAAACCCAGCCCTCCACACATCATAACACAACACGTTTTTCTTTTTTTTTCTCCCCTCTTTCTCCTCTGTCTGTCAGTCATTGTCCCTCATTTTTTTCCCCCCGCTCGAATGTGCGAACGCCACACAAAGTCAAACGCATCAAAACGGGCTCACGGGCCATGATGTTCTCCTCTGACAGAACGCTGACAGTTCATAAGCTTTTCAGCTTCTTTAGAAACACCATAGTCCTGAGATATCACCCCCCCCCTTTCAATTCACACACACACACACACACACACACACTCAACACCGCCACCTGCACCACCACCGCCTCTCTTTTTTTTTATCCTTGCTATCATCATCATTCCTATTAAGCATATGCTGGATTGCAGTGAAAATTAACAATGCAAAATAAGACAGAAAGAAGAAAAAAAAAATAAGGGAGAGAGAGAGATAGATTCAGCTATGTCAGCATCGCAGGATCTCCTCGCATCTCTCCCTGCGACCTGATTTTGACAGGTAGCTGTCACAGATATGATAGGGTGATAACGGTTTTGACCCCGCCCTCCGCCACTTCCTCCGCACCCCGCCCCCGCCCCCAAAAAAACCCGATGATGCACAGTTTAGCGCAACACCAGTCTGTTATCAACGCGATCACCTTCTGAATACGATTCCGAAGATGAGTGACGACAACCTGGGAATGTGTTGACAGCAGCACAATCCGAGGTGAGGGTGTCGCCGTCAGACTGAACACGAGCGCCGGCCCCGTTGTGCGGTCGGTTAAGAGCCTGTGATGTGCTGACAGTCGCGGAATGTAAAAAGGTCTGAGCAACGTAGTTAAGTAAAAAAAAAAAAAAAAAGAAACTTGAAAAGGAACAAAAAGGGAACGCGCACACAACAGATGCTTGATATGTCTTGTGTCGTGAAGCTGTTAAATTAAAAATATCTGTACTTGTTCCAATAGCACTTGACGGGGCGTCGCTGTGCCGGAGGTTCAACGTCAGCGCAGAACTGTCACGACAGATTTACAGCAAAGTTTCAAAAAATCATGTGAAAATGTTGTTTCTTTTTTTTTCTATTTTGGTGCCTTTTTTTGTTTTTGTGCAGGCTGCCATATCTATATCCACATTTATTCATCTGATATTGTGTATCGTTTGGGGAGAGTTAGTGCGGGAAGTCATGAACGTCGAAGCTCGTGAGCAACAGTGACCCCCGTCGCTTCTTCACCGGGGTTAGAGAAAGAGAGAGTCCAAATCACTGGCCTCCATGGTAAAAGTGTCAGTGCGCGTGACCCAAAGAAGCGCAAACACAGTTAAAAAAAGTTATTTATTTTTTAATCTGGCACATGATTTGGTATGCGCGTAGAGAGGAGGGGCGGGGGAGCCAGAAAGAAAGAAAAATAATCAAAATTGAGCAACCCACTAAGGCAACCACGCCGCACAATAAGGACATTTTCTTTTTTTAACGTTAGCCTAATCTTTTCTTTTCTGCCGCTTCCCATTCTACACCCCACCTCCTCCTCCTCTGTCGGGGGAGTCAAATAAGGTTTTTACAGAATGGAAAGGCCCAAGTCAGCAAGTCCTCTTCCGCGCTGACACTAAACACACGACTCCATTCAGCAAACACTCGCTATCGGGGCTGAGGGCTATTTATCACAAGTGAAACTGAAAGGCAACCTAAATGTAAGTCTGTGACAATGCGCAGATACTAAATACCAGCTGCTTCTACTTGGGCTTGGCAACTGCGCGGTTCAATTCTGTGTGCTAGCGAGGGGGAGAGAAGCCCGCAGACAGTTTTTAAAAGCAGATGTTGAACTGTGGATCTTGGTTTTAACATCATTTTGCTTTTCACATTGTTTTTTAAACGTGATATTAAACAGAGAGGACGATGAGTGGAAAGAGAGGACTGGAAACAGAAAGCATGCAAGACAATACAAATGAAACCCTACACAGAGGGGCTTTCAACTAAGGTGGACCAATATTTCCACTGGAACTCCAAAAATGAAATCTAATGAAATGTGTTGGATTGTTTGAAATGGAAAATTGAAAACAGTCCTGGATTTTATTAAATCCACTTTGAAAAAAATGTTTCGAGGAATTTCCGACAAAGATCGTGACCTTTACGACACAACGTATTGCTTAGCTTGATGCAAATCCTACAAAGCGCAAATTGCATGTATAATATATCACAGGTGAAAATGTACGATTCCCCGCATAATTCCACACCTTTCGCATTCTTAATGTGAACGCCGTTTAAAAGATGGCCTGTGGACAGGAAATAAATAAATAAATCAAAGCGACGACAATCCCCCCAGTGCCTGGTCCAGGACTGCACCATACTGTAGCCATAGTCGCCCCCTCATAAACATATTTCGAGCGGTCTACTGTACAGATCCCCTTTTGGCAAGACTCCCCAGATCGTGTTAACAGACAGTAGCCCACCTGCCCACCCCAGATGGGGCTAAAATTAAAAAAAAATCCAAAACACAGATTAGAAGCAGGACAAACACCAGACCACACGCACACACACACACACACACACACAGGCTCTGCCCGTCCGTCACACACTCACACGCCGACGCCCGTCCTTGTGTGTCAGGGTTAATAGTGCTCCTGTAAGAGGAAAGACACATTACTGAGAGGATGAGAGTGTGCTCTCCTGGCATATAACAGCCCTTCAATAATAAATGGGCTTCACACGTTCATACATGCACTACAGAGAAAAAAGGTAAAACAGAAGTTCTGGGGGCCATGCTTCCTTGCTCCTCACGTGAGGCGACGTGAGTGTCGCACACACACACGCACACACACACACACACACACACACACACACACACACATACACGTGTGGGAATCAGCATCATTCCCAGGCCCTGTCCGGTCTGTCCGGCACCCTCGTCTTTAATCAGTTGACTGATCCGCGGCGTTTAATGCGACTGTTCCAATTACTGTAAAAGTCACACTGCTCCATATAACCGCAAATATTGACACTTTATTGCACAACACATTTATGACATTTTGAAGGTCACCCCGTATATTAGGCGGCGTCGCGCACAGCTGGGTGTGTGACGCGGGGGGGGGGGGGGGTCTCTCGATCGCTTGTTGACACCCAGCTGTAACTATCCTCCGAGTATTGATTTTCTCTCCGCATCTTTTTTTTTTATGCAAAGAAGATTCACCGTAGGAGACGCAACATTAAAGTGATTGTCACAGGTGAGCCTTTGGCTGTTTATATACAAGCCTGTAAAGGCCAGCCACTAATTCTCTTTCACTTCGCCACACTGTCATACAGCTAGGAAGAGCTGACTTTTTATGTTCGCAATCTTCAAATTCCACCATTTGCGTGTTAACGGATTGATGGAATTTCGCGTTCGACGCGAGAAAGACTGTTTAGGCATCATTTGAGACACGTAAAAACATACTAATAAAAACCGTACGGGGTTGGCAGTTTGGCTCCCAATGGCCAATAAAGCCGTGGGTGTATCACTGCTTATATGAAAACATATTTTTATTTAAATGAATTACAGTACAATCACTGCACAGTTTGTTTTTTCTGGAACTGTGGCAGAAGAGAATTCATAATTATATCACAGGGTACAAAATAAAAAAACGTGTGATATTTAATGAAAGATCAGTATTCACAACCCGATGCATCTCTCTCAAGTGTCATAGGCCGCTGCTGAGTTGACATGTTTTATTTCTGACAAACCAGCCATTAATCCCCACGAAGAATCATCATTTATATCAAGAATAACAAAAATATACATATATTTCCATTAACCGTTAAAGACACTACTGCTTCTTTTTTCCCCAAATCCTCCCGTCAAACTCAAACAGTTTTAATCTGCCGTCTATGAAACCGTCGCTCGCCTCTTACCCCAGGAAAAAGAAGAAAAAAACATGAAGAAAAGCAGAACTGTGACTGTGCTAGTTGAAGAATATCACAGAGGGGTGAGAGGGAAAAAAAGAAGAAGAAGAAGAGAAATACATGTATAATTCAGCTGTATCTGATCTGAGACCAGCTCCTCTCCCCTCTGCCTTTACTGGTGTCACGGCGGCGTAATGGAACATGCCAGAACAAAGGCTCTGAGATCAGATTGGAGCAGAGTTGAGCAGGCCATCTGGGAGGCAGGCTGAGTATCAGTCACTCTGCCTGCTGTCTGCTGCACTCACACTCCCCTCTGACTAACTGTGTGTGAGAGTGCAACTGTGTGTGCGTGTGTGTGTGTGTGTGTGTGTGTGTGCGCGAGTACACCTCGCACTCCCTTCCGACAGCACGTCACCGGGATCTTGCGACGGAGAGCGACCGATGCAATGCCGCCGCGGGGATACGCCACCAGGGCAGCCTCCGCCACTGACTGACAAATATATAAATTGATAAGGATCCGTGTGTGTGTGTGTGTGTGTGTGTGTGTCGGTGCTCATGTGGGTACCCCTGGGATAGGGCACGCTGCCTACTCCTTTACAGCGACCACACCCAGTTCCCATTAATGGAGGATGCAAAAAAAAGAACAACAACAAAAATAAACAGCAAAACCGACGA